>JAASFS010000342.1:0-20939 GCA_023333865.1 Globisporangium perplexum | reverse complement strand
GCTCTCGTCGCTCGAGAACCGCTGTGGGTGAGCGTGGTCGTTCGTCTCTGGGATCAGCCAGCCAGCATACGTGATGCACACGCGCTCAAGAAGCACAACCCCCATCTGCCGAGTCCAGTCAGCGGTGCGCGCGTACGACGCAGCCAGTCGGAGCTCGTGGCTCAGACGCGTCTTCAGCAGCCCTTGCGTCGAGTTCACCAGCGCTAGACGCGAGTTCTCGCTCAGCACCGACTGCTTCCCGAAGATGCTCTCCCAGTCCGAGCACAGCGCGACGATCGACGACGGTGGCGACGACGCCGCCGCCGTCGATACTCCTCCCTGACCATCAACTGCGGATGGCCGATTCGATGTGTACTGCACGCTCTGGAACGCAAACGCGGCTTCGGCAGCCGGCTGTGCTGGTGTCGAATGCGTGCTGTGCTCGCGCGCCTTGGAGATCGCAGGAGATCGGAAGTCCACTGCGACCAGGCCGTCCAGGAACACCGATTGTCCTGGCCGCAGACGCAGCGACTTGGCCGCGTTCTCACCTGTGACTTCCACTGTCAGCGTCTGCTTGGACACGGCGTTGTAGATCTGAAGCAGCACGACGAGATAGTACCGCGACACGATCGTTCGATCGAGGGTCGGCGGTGAGCTACCTCCGCTCCCTCCACCGCTGCTGCTGCCTCCCGTTGCACCGACGACCGTAACTGCATGGGGTAGATGTGAGTTCGCGTCGCCGTTCGTCTTCGGGTCGTAGTACGCGTAGAAGTACGCCGCCATGAGCGGGATGCCGTGTGAGACGCGGACGCTCAGCACGTGGCCGTACAGTGAGAAGTTGGTCCAGTCGTGCCGGATGTCTTCGTATGTTAGCGGTGGCGCCTCGCTCTCGATGAATCGCTGCAGCAGCGATGTCTCGCCGACAGTGTCGACACTGTCGCCGGTGGTGGTCGTCTCTGGCGCTCGCTGAGGCGCCACGACAAACACCGTGGCGCTGCCGTACTCCATGTAGAACACGCACCGCTGCTGCGACGAGTACTCGCTGAAGACGTGCAGGATTTCCGTGTCCTGCTCGTTGCACACGTGGATGTACGGCTGGAAGATCAGCAGCTCGTCGCCGACTTGGAACAGCCGGCTCAACGCGACCTGGTCGTCCCACAGAATCATCACATGTGACGCCTGCGCGAGGTGGTGGTGCTGGGCGATCGCCAAACCAGGTCCGGCGACGTTGCTCCTGGCTTCTCCGAGGAACAGAACTTGCCGGTGAATGTGCAGCGGTGTCTGGCTCGGGCGAACCGCACCGATGTCGAGCACCTGCCGATGAGCAGAGGCAACAGCACACTCTGGTCACACACTTTACACTACTGCAGTGTCTTCCTGCCGCGATAGATCTGACGTCTTCGACGAGTAGCTGGTACCTTCACTCTCACGATGAGCTGCTGAAGAATCATCGGGTCCTGCATCGCGACGAACTGGTCGAGTCGTCCGAGGCGGATCGCCTCGCTGGCGAACACCTTGTCGAGCGGATTGCCGGTTGTATCGAGTCGTAGAGCTAGGAACTGTGTCGGCAGCAGAGAAAGTGCGCCAGCAGCGCTGTCTACTTGCCCGACGTCGCGCCGCTCCATGACTTTCGCGTTCGTGAACACGATGGCGCGGCTGCGCTGGAACGGGAACCCTTCGGCACTGCAGCAGGTAGATCGACCAGTCAGCCAGCACTGCCTTGAGCAGACCAGTACGTGCTCATGCGTAGATGAGGCCCCACACCTGCTCGACTGGAACTGCGGGTGCGCGCTGAAGAACGCCGAACACCACCGGAAGCGCTGGTGAAGGTACCTGCACACTCAAGTCAGCACAAGACCGAATCACCACTCATAGCCTGTAACTCCGCACATCTCCAGCTCGAGATCGCCACTCTTCTCCACGCAGATCGCCAGCTTGTGGCCGTCGAAGCCGAGCAAGCGTGCCGGGATCGCGTTGCCTTCGTCTTCCAGCTCCACGAGAAGTCGGGTCAAGTCCTCTGCGCCGCGGACCTTCCGACCGGTGCTGTTGGAACCGCCGCTACCACCGCCGCTGCTGCCGTTGCGGCTGCTGCCTCCCGCGCTGAGGTGTTTGCGTTGCAAGAGCTCCATGAGCTCCGTCACGACGATCGCCTCCGTGACGCCGTCCGGATACTCCTCTGCCAGCCGCAGGAACTGGCGACGCCACCTCCCGAGCCAGTCAGTCATTTCAAGCAGCCCCGAGCGGAGATGGACGCTGTGGACAGCGAGAGCGAGAGCAAAAGCGAGAGTGGCTGCACCTTGGCGAGCACCCAGCCGAATGGCACGCAGACGCCATCGGTGCCAGCAGCAGCAGCGCCGTTGATTCCGACGCGGTGCTTTGCCGCCCAGAGCGCCTTCAGCCGCGTCTGCACGAACGCAACCTGCTGCAGCAGCGCGTCACTCGCAGGAGCGAAGGCCGTAGCAGTAGACCCAGCAGCAGCAGCAGTAGGCGCCGCAGCGCCGAGCGCGCGCGCCTCCATCTCCTCCATCTCCTCGATCAGGTCCATCAGGTGCTGCTTTTCGTGCAACAAATCCCGAGATGTGTCACAATTGGTTGACCTTACATCCTGTACACACACAGCCGATACTCTCGAAACGAGAGCTCCTTTGCTACACGATGGCGGCGTCGTCGGGCTTGACAGAGCTGGTCTCGACCGGGACGCTTGACGACGCGTACTCGAGCACGCCGAACCCCGCGAGCACGAGCGCCGAGCCCGCGATGCACTCCCAGGAGAACCGAGTGCCGTGGAAGAGCGCATCGATGACGCCCGAGAGTGGGATCGTGAGCATGCACCCGACGCTCGTCTCGAGCGGCGACGTCCAGCAGATCGACAGCGGCAGGAAGATGTTGAACACGAAGCCGAAGCTGCCGCTCGCGAACAGCGTCGCGACGCCCTCCGTTGTCGCCGGCCATCCGAGCGGTTCGTGAAGCGCTGGCAGCGGACACGCCGCGAGCACGAAGCTGCCGACGATCCAGTACGGGATCGTGAAGAGCCCCGACAGACCCGTGAGTGTGAGCACCGTCGACGTGTCGGTGATGTTCAAGCCCACCGCTGCCTGGAACGCCACCTCGTAGCCAGCGTAGCACGCGGCTGAGAGCACCATGAGCAGCCCAGCGACGACGCTCGCACTCTCGAGATTCGTCACCGCCGCCACGTCCAAGCCACTGCCGTCGCCCTGGAACACGATGATGAACATCACGCCCGCGAACGAAGTCACGACGCCGAGCACCTTCTTCAGCGATACGCTCTCGCGCAGAAAGCAGATCGAGAAGCAGTACACGAACAGCGGCGAGCAGTTGAAGATCGCTGTGCCGGCCGCCACGCTCACGTTCGCGAGTGCCTTGTACCAGAAGTAGTCCGCCACACAGTAGAACGCGCTCAGGAACGCAGCGATGCGCAGCAACTGCGGGGCTGGGATGACCGAGTGGCGCGCGAGCGTAGTCGCCACATCCACCCACGACGTCCGGTCCTCGCGGGGCTCGCGGAGCTTGTGGAAGAGGAACACGATCGGCAGCAGGATCGACTGCAATGCACGCACAGTGTGTAACAGTAGCAGCAGCATCAGCCCACCTTGCTTCGGCTCGGTTTGTGTGCGTACACTGCTGAGATCTGCGAGAACAGCGTTGTGTACCATGTACGTGTGATTGAACCCCACGACGAAGAACGGCTTGTTGAAGTCCATGCCAGTCTGCCCGATCACGTCGCTCGTCAGTGTGTTGCTGTTCCTTCTCCTTGTTCGAGTAGCAGCAGCGACTGTGGGAACGCACCTGGAGATGCTGGGCGGCCTCTGCCTGGATGACCCACGACCATATGAGCGCTGCCGACACGCGCGAGAGCCGTAGACGCCAACGAGCAGCAGTGGTGAGCACCAAAGAGACTGACAACCTCATCGGACCGGAAAACTCACACTCCGAACGAACCAGCGATCATCAGCAGCCCGGCGATGTTCGCGCGCGGCGGCGCAGTGTGCGGCGGGTACTTCGGCGCGATCGGCGAGCGCTCCGGCTGATGGTGAAGCAGCTTCGTGCGCTCCGTAGGCGCATCAGCACCGACGTCAACAGCGGAAGAGGTCGACGACTCCATTTCGACTTCAGAATTGACTGTTTGCTTGTCAATCAATTGGTAGGTGGCATTCAAGCGTGAAGTTTTCGAGGTTAGAACCCGATTAGTGGCCTCTGTGGCATCGGAACGAAGACATGTTCTGCGCCAGAACAATGAGGACGACGTTGCTCGACCATGTTGAGTGCCCTATCGTGCCGGGATTCGAGTTCAGCACTCACTCGAAGTCGAGGAACACATTGCCGCAACGATCGGATCTACTACAGTAGTTCACTTCAGTGTTCCGAACCATGCCAGACTTCCTCATCGCATCCGTCGAATCCAATGTCCTCCCACAAACAACTTGCCCTATCGCGATCCTCGTACCATCCGTTGCGCCACACCGCCATGCTTCTTCGGACACTCCGTTGCCTTCAGCTCACGCACGGTGCGTGCAGTTCAGTGCAGTCAGCTTCGAGTCTGAGTCCGTTGTCGGTGAATGGCATGTGAGTACGTCGTTGACAACTGTTGTCATCTCCATCGGTGGCACCAACTACTTACTCCGACACGACTCTCAGGCAGATGGTTATGAGCGGCACAAGCGTCACTCACAACGTTGCAACAGAGCTGCTTACGCCGATCGAAGATGGCACCAAGCGTGCCAGCGATGGCATCGCGCGTGGACTTGTTCGCCTGCATCGTGAACCCGTCGATAGAGCGTCATCCACTCGGTCGTGCTGTTCCTGGTGGTGTCGATCACGGCCGAGATCGAGGCGTCATCCATCCAGCGCGTCCTGGAGCTGCATCGGTCAATACACGCGATCTCGATGAGTGCAAACGAAGGATCGGTCGGCGAGCGTGCATGTTGCTCTTGCTCAGAGCTTGGCAGACTTGGTCGATGAGTGGGAGGCGTATGGACGTCGCTTGCGTCCGCTCGATGCCGAACGCTTCTCCGAAGAGAAAGATGTGAATCACACCTAGAGCAGCCGATAACACACCTCGCTGGCGACGCGGCAGCATGTGACTCAAAGTTAGTTGTTATGGGCTGGAAGCGGAAGCGTTCACCGCCGTTTCTCGCGTGGTACCGCAACAGATGCTTGGCAATGTCGTTCGCTAGAGCGTCGCCTTGTAAGGCGATCGTCGTGGCGGCACAGTACAAGCGCATTGCGTTTCCGAGCTCCTTCCTCTCTATGACTTGTTCGTTAGTGACGTATTCAAGGGTTGACGGTACTCGGCAATCTGGTAAAGACCGAGATCTGGCACCAACCGCCGGCGAGATGGCGTCCGTGCACACAACCGCGCCGCGCCGCGAGGAGGCCGCGCCGCCGGGCGTCAGCAAGAAGAAGCGCAAGCGCAGCGCCTCCGCTTCCACCAAGGCGCGCGCGTGCGCGGTGCCGCCCACAATTCTGCTGGCGCCGCCCGCTTCTTCTCCCGAGTGCGCGGCGGTGGACAGCAGCGCGCGCCGGCAGCTCGCGGCGCTCGTCAAGTGGCAGCTCTGCACGCAGCAGAGTGCGTGCTCTTCACGTTCGTTGCTGTTGCAGAGGACAGCGGGGCGGTGTGGCGCCACTCACGACGACGTCCTCCCCCCTCACTGCTGTGTGGCTGCTCGGCAGACCTGTCGGAGATCCGCGGCGAGTGCATGAAGGGTGCGAGTGCGCTGGCGGACGGCGTGGCGCTGCGAGATGCTAATTGTACGCGTGTATGCGGCAACCCAGTGCGCCGCGAGCTGGAGAAGGTGGAGCAGACGGCGGACACGGCGGTGGGGCAGGTGCAGGACGAGGCGGCGGACGCGCGCGCGGCGCGCCAGCAAGCGGAGATGAGCGCCAAAGCCGCCGTCTCGTACGTGGAAGGCATCCAGCGCGACGTGGAGAAGGGGACTGCGGCGGCGCAGACGGAGCTGCAGAGCGTCAAGAAGAAGGTGCGCGCGCTCGAGCAGAGCGTGGAGGAGCTCGGCGCGCAGAACATCGATGAGGACTTCCTCATGACGCAGCTCGCGGAGCTCCAGGAGCGCTCCGAGAGCGAGCTCGCGAAGCGCAAGGACGAGTACGCCGCGCAGTTCCAGGACAAGCAGCGGGCGCTCGACGCGCTCAAGACCCAGATGCAGCAGGTGGCGACAGCAGGCCGTCACGAGCGAGACGCAGTCAACAGCGTCGTGACGGTGCTCGAGGCGCAGGTGGTCGCGCTCACGAACCGTGTGCATGAGCTGGAGCGCGAGCGGCAGGCGGCGGAGAGCAGCTGCACGCAGCTGAGGGCGGAGCTCGACGACATGAGCCGCAGACTGGACCAGAAGCATGAAGAGGCGGAGCAGCGGCTGGAGCGCAAGCTGAACGAGATGCTGCAGCAGCATCGTCAGCAGGATCCTCTGCCACTTCCTCCTCTTCCTCCGCAGCAGCAATCGCCGCCGCAACAGCACCACCACCAAGCGCATCACGATGCGCACTATCCGCCCCACCACCAGTACGCGGAGGGGCACCCTGCGACCGCCGAGAAGCTACACCGTCTGGGCCGCGATGTGCACCTGATCGGCGAGGACCTGCATCGCTTGACGAAGCACGTCGAAGTGCGCAACGGTGATTTGCACATGGCGCTCACTAAGAAGCTCGGAGATCTCGCATCCGAGGTGTTCAGTGCGCTCAAGTTCGATGCGCACCGACACTCGAACGAGCACAAGCAACTTCATGACATGATTGAGTCGTCGCTCCGAGATCTCTGCGACCTGCGCGACAGCGTGGATCGACGCATTCGGGACTTGACGAACTTCTCGATCCAAGACCTCCACGACGGGATGAAGCGGATGGAGGACAACTTGCGTCGCGTCGCGGCGGAGCGGCGCTCTCGCTCAAGATCGCCTTCTCGCCGTCCACCGAGCGATGCGTACTCGGCTCGGAATCGAGCGTACGAATCTCGTCGAAGCAACGGCGCGTTCGACAGCGAGCACTCATCCCACCCCGTGTTTGTCCCGAGCTATGTTGACCCGGCCATTCCACAGCGGTCGCGCAGTCCAAGCAGAAGCCGCAGCAACCCGAAAGCTAGTGGACAACGAGGCATGCCAGATCGTTTGCAGCCTCGTGATGACCATCGACCGGAACCATCGAGACCAGCTGTCGTGGCGATCAACAACAGTCGCGGGTCGTCTCCCGAGCCGGATCGACAGTCACATGTGTCAACTGCGCAGCCTCAGGAGGCTGTCGCGTCTTCACAGCTGGATGTGCAAGTGCCAGTGGCGACCGCAGTGTCGATTGCTCAAGCTGAGTCGCAAGGACGAGCAGTGGAGAGCGAGGCGCGGCCAGTACCCCCACAAGTTCAGCACGCGCCGCCAGTAGCTCCGTTCTCCCGACCCAAGAGACCTCGGGTCTTCCACGAGGTGATCGTGATCGAAGACGAGGAGAGCATCGATGATCCATTCGTTCCGCCCAACAGAGCTCCACCCGACGTGGTCCTGGAAGACGAGGACACGCGGCCGAGGACGATCGTGATTCACGAGAGCGCGGACTCTGCGAGCGACGAGGACATGCCAGACAGACCACCAACATCAATGGATCGCCTGTGCACTCTGTCAGACATCCGCCTCGGCTCGCTGCTGTACTTTTGCTACGGAGGCGCGCCAGATCTCGACAGCGAGTGGACGCGTTATTTTGCGACTCTGGGTGCGAACGACTGGATCGAAATGCCACGAGCGGCCAACTTCCTGCGGCGGTACCCTGGATTGCACTCGTTCCCGATCTATCTCGCGCAGTTCATCGTTCAAGCCGTCGTGGTGGAAGCACCGGGCAGCGGCGCACAAGGGCTCGGTCTGAGTGACGATAGCCAGCCTGTCACCACGGTGGATCCCGAGCTGATGCGAATCGAGTTTCACAAGGTGCTCGACAAGATCCGGCTCGCGTGGGCCGAGGTGTTGACTTCGAAGCTGAGGAAGCTGAGCGAGCTGAACCCCCAGACCCCTGAGTGTGTGCAGTTCTCAGTCAACCCGGCACTGACTGCGTCGAACGGCAGAGCTGTCGTTCTCGCCGGCAACGAAGATCCTATGAAGCTTGCGGTCGCGCATACCGTGTGGCGGCGCAGGCAGTCCGAGTCGTTGTGGCGACTGGTGCGCCAGCACCGCTTCGGCACGAGCATTCCTGCGTTCGACGGCGACATGGTCGCGTCTCCGGGTGTGTACGTGTTCTTGCTGATGTTCGATCCTGTCCGCGCGAGCCTGCTGAGCCCGCAGCGCGCCAGTTTCCGCTTGACGAACTGGGGTCGCGCGCTCGTGATCCAGCTGTGGGACCACCTGCTGTCGAAGCTCCCGTACTTGCTCTTTGCGGACTGCTCGTGGCTGGAGAAGCAGACTGACACGAGCGGCACGTTACCGGCGCTTGGGTTCTGCCACATGCTCGCCGCGGTGCTCGCATGGAACAGCTTCGCGGACAAGGATCTGGCGTACAGTGCCGAGGTGTACAGCGAGTCGGTGCACCTGCTCCTTAGCAGTCTGCGCGTGCGTGGCGGTCGCGTGGAGGGCCAGGAAAGCGTGGCGAACATGACACTGGACGAGGCAACGGAGATCGAGTTGGTTGACGTCACCACGAAGCTGGTCTACGCGCTTCAGTTGGACGGCTTCTTCGAAGCTGCGCACGCGATCCTGGCTCAGCCATCGTCCGTGACGGTGGCAACGCCGTCGGTGGCGGCTGACGTGACGGCAGCTGACGCTCCTCTGGGAAGCAGCATCAGCCCAAGCATCGACGCCTGACCCACCCCCCACCTAGTCGTGCACTGCCCTGGTGTAAGGAAGATTGAAACATGTGATCTAGTAGTGTGGTGCTCACCAGGTTGTGCCACCGTCGCGTCACTACTACTACATCTCGTTCGTCAGCGAAATCAGGGAAGCAGATCCACGAGAGCACTGGCAAACGACACCAGTGGTGATCATCTGTGTTGGAGACTCGACTTCACAATCCTCCTCTTCTGACAAGCGCTCGGCATCGAGTGGGCACAAGCGACGTCCATACGCCCCCCACTTGTCGACCAAGAACATGTCGGTGCTCGCTCACCTGACAGATGACACACGCTCCTGCATCCCACCGCGCACTTCGAGTTGCTGTTTCTGATCAAGGTCAGTGTCTTGGCTGATCCGTTCCGGCCGCAACCAGAAACGAGACGTGAAGAAACACTGTCGTAGGCGGACGGGACGCTCGCTGTACGCAGTCTCGACCAGCGGACTGGGATTTTTCGATGAGCGGGACAACGGAACCGGCAGCAAGACACCGAAACCAGCAGCAAGTCAGACACGACAGCGATGGCGACGATATCCTGCTGGTGCCAGCAGCAATGTCACTACTGCTGCTCGTGCCGTCATCGTCATCAATCCCGTCACCAGCCATATCAAAGAGTGCAAGCCGACAGCCCGAGGCTCTCGAGCTATGACCTCACTCGGGTCACTCGACTCGGATACGTCGCCGTCGACAGCGCGAGGCTCATTTGGATCCCGACTGGGTTCATCTCATGGCACTAGCAGTGACTCAGCTGCAAACATGACAACGTTCCGTGCTGTGGTGTTCTGCAGTGTTTGCGTTGAAGCACGACGCGGTGCGACGGAGCCATGTGATCAAGAGGAAGGCGGTACCTGTCTACTCGGCGCCGCGCATCCGTCGCTGTCAGCCGCGGGTGGTCTTGGCGGTGTCACTCGAGTGATCTCAGCGAGTTCGTTCTCTCTGGTAATCAGTGCGAGTGAGTGGGGCGAGTGAGTTGGAAGCGAAGACGCGCATACTCGAGTGTGTGAGAGCTCGCGATCCGTATCAGTTTGCTGACTCGAGGCGTAGCCATTTCGCCGGAACAGAGTCCTGTATTCAGAGCGCTGATTTTTTACGCTTCTTTTTACAGTTTTTACACCTTCCCATCAAGTGGGATGCTGGCATCAGAGCAAATTAGGCAAGGAAGAAGACCAGGTCGAGGAAGAGGAGGTAAGAAGACGACGCAGCCATGGCGACCTCGTCGACGCCGTCACCGACCCTGCCGCAGCAGCAGCAGCAGCTGCGCGTCGTGCTCCAGCGCCGCGCGCTGCGCGTGTGGGCGGCCAAGAGTGCGCAGGAGCGGCGAGCGCTCGCCGCCGACGTGCAGCAACTCTTCTCGTCGCCCTCCGCGCTCGGCACCGCGAGCGCCGCCGCCGTGACGCGCCGCCCGGGCGTCGAGGAGGTGCGCGGCTGCCTACTGGCGAACGCCTGCGCGCAGTTGCCGCCGGCGTGCGCGCCGCTGCGCGGAGAGGTCTGGCAGGTGCTGCTGAACGTCTACAAGCGCAACCAGCACGGCGCGGCGGCGCAGGAGTTCGACCGCATGATCCTGCGGCTCGGCAAGTTGCCGCGCGACCCGCTGCTCGTGGATGAGTGTGCGCGCGTGAGCGCGCTGCTGAGCGACGCGCAGGGGGGCGAGGACGCACGCGCGCGCACGCAGAAGGAGCTCGAGATCCTACTCGTGTGGTTCCTCACTACCAAGTCGGTCGCGTACTCGCGCGGCATGGCGCGTGTCGTCGCGCCGTTCTTCCTGCTCAACCTGTCGCTGCCGACGATCTACGACTGCTTCTACCAGTACTGCGCGAACTTCCTGCCGCGCTTCATCAAGGCAGAGAGCGAGGGAGACGCAGCCACCACCACCACCGACGGCGGCGAGAGCGAGGAGAAGCGCAGCAGCAGCAGCACCGCCACAGCGGCAGAAGACGCGAACACCGAGATAGAGAAGGAGCGCCAGCTACTCGTGGAGCAGCTGCTGAGCTACCACGACCCGCAGCTCGCGCACTTTCTCGCGCAGTGGTGCAGCAGCGACTGGAGCACGCCCGGGCTCGTGGTCCCGGCCGGCTTCTTCCTCGGGGAGCTCTACCAGACGGTCTCACCGCAGGCGTACACGTTCGTGATGGACCAGATCCTGCTCACGGGCGACACGCTCTTCAGCGTCTTCGTGCTGCTCGCGGCGCTCGTCTCCCAGCGCGAGGCGCTGATGGCGTGCGCGTCGGCGGCGGACGTGAAGGTGGCACTCGCGGCGGCGGTGACGACTGCGTTCGAGGACGCGGAGAACGTGCAATTCCTGTGCCTGTTGGCGTCTCGCGTGCGCTGCCGCACGCCGAAGAGCTACAAGTGTCTCCTGCGCGACGGCAGCGGTGCGGAGAGCCCGAGTCCGTCTCGGCTCGCGACGGACATCGCGTTCGGGTTGACGCCGCCTGCAGCAACGGCGAGAGCTCCGCCATCGAACAACGCGCCTGCGAGCGAGAAGCGCGAGGCCGTCGACATGACGCAGTGGGTGAAGAAGGAATCACGCTCGATCGCCGGCAAGATCTTCTGGTACCACGCGCAGACGGGCAAGACGCAGTGGGAGCACCCGGCGGAGAAGCACGACCCAGCGCCAGCGCTGTTCGCTCTCCCGATCAGCGTCGATGAAGTGGGCGGGCAGGTGATGGGGGAGAAGTCGAGCGAGAGCGCGAGTGGACTCCACTTCTTCGTCGTCGACTGCCGGGGGCTGCGGAGCTCGGAGGACCTGAAGAGCGGCCGGATCCCCGCGGCGTACACGCTCGACCCGTCTGTCTTCGACTCGCCCGACCTCATCGCGAAGAACATGGAGGCGCTGAACCCGCTCAAGTCGCAGGCGCACATCGTGCTCGTGGGGCATGGCGTCGGCGTGCCACCCGAGCTCGCGACAACGGAGGAGCTAAAGACGAGCATCCGTGACGCCGTGCGCCACGACGCGGACTCGATCAACCGCGCGGCGATCTTCTTCCAGAAGCGCGGCTTCCGCTTCGTGAGCTGCCTGGACGGCGGCTACGCGTCGTGGCACGCGTTCATGCGCGACAACGCGGCGTGCTCGCCGCAGGAGCTGCTGAACCACGTGGAGAGCGAGTGCCACTACTGCCGGTACGACACGATCCTGCGCACAGGCGAGGACCCCGCGAAGAAGCGCGCGACGCAGCAGAAGCTCTTCCGGCGAAAGAAGAGCGCGATGCCGACGACGACGGACCTCCCCGTGAACGGCGGCGAGGGCGACGCGAGCATCATCTCAACGAGCAGCCTGCACAACAACCGGCCGAGCAGCGCGAACAGCATCGGGTCGGGCGGCGGCAACCGCATGTCGCTGACGCTGTCGCGCAACTCGATCTCGAGCATGCGGACGAAGCTCGCGGACGTGAAGATTCCCAAGCTGCAGTGGGGACGCCGGTCGTCGGCGACGTCGTCGGTGGCGTCGAATGGCAACAACCACCACGACAGCGGCTCGTCGTCCGAGACCGCGACGGTGGACGACGGCGGCAGCGACCGCGGGTCGGTCGCCACGGACGACCTGGAGGAGAAGCCGGACGAGCTGGACGACAGTCTCGAGGCGCTACAGGCGAAGCTCGAGGCGCAGGTGTCTCCCGGCAAGCGCGAGAAGGAGTTCGTCGGCGTATTTACGATAGACTATAGCGACGACGACGACGACGAGGATGGGGAGGGGGCTACCGTTGGCGGCGCGGCGCGGGCGGCGACGGCAGCAGCAGCATCGGCGGCAGCGGCGGCCCCCACCGCGTCGGCGTGAGCGCGAGCCGCCGCCCCCGCTGTTTCATGAGTCGTAACGAGTGCAAATCACAGAGTCTGGTGCGTTCAGGAGGGTCTCGAGACGACGCTGCCGCCCGCGCAGACGCACGCGCGTCACCGAAGCTCCCCGGCGCCTTCCTTGATCCAGAACAAGCGGTGCTGCTCCAGCAGCCGGCGCTTCGCCTCCTCCTCCGGCACCGGCCCGCGGGTCTCGTTCCTGCTCAGACGCCCGGAGATGCTCGACGAGCGCGACGAGAAGTGCGGACTCGAACACAACTGGTTCCCCGCTCTCGTGGCCGCGACCTCGACGCTCTGCAGCTCGAGCGACTCGATCGCCGCATCGCTTGGTCGCCGGGGACTCGAGCTCTGCGAACTTGACGCGCTCCGGTACTGGCTGCTCCTGTGCATGTCCTCCCTCTTGTCAACACCGACCGCGTCTGAGAGCAGGGGGTAGTGGTAGCGGCAGTAGTGCGGGTGGTTGCAGTGCGCGGCGGCGTCGGCAGGCGGCAGCAGCGGCGCTGGGGGAGACCGTCCGAGGACGGGGAGCGAGGCAGCAGCCTCTAGTTGCGCGCCGTCTCTCGGCCGCTTCGCGCGCCGCGCGCAGTCAGGCCGCAAGTGCCGCGTCCGCTCCTTCAGCCGGTGCATCTCCTTGAGCACGTCGCAGAGCTCTGAGCGCAGCTCGTCCAGCTCGTCCTGCAGCCGGCTCGACTCGTCGTCCTGCGTGTCCTGGAACGCGCTCATGCGCCGTGAGAGCAGCCGTTCGATGCCGCTGCGGCTCGTGCTGCTCTCCTGCAGCAGGGATTGCTTGAGCATCTCCATCTCGCTGCGCAGCGCGTCCAACTGGCTCCGCTCGTCCACGAACTGGCGGCACGAGCGCAGCTCCTGCTGGAGCTGATCGATGTCCTCTCGGATCGCGTCGAGCGTCGAGGCGCTGGTCCCGTCCGCCTGCCGCGGCGGCTGCTCCGCCGCGCCATCTGCAAGCTGGCACGGCGCCACGCTGCGCTTGAGCGACTCGATGTCGGCGCTCAGCTGTACGTTCTTCGCGCTGAGGTCCGCGATGCGCGCGAGCACCTCCTCGTGCGGCGGTGCGCCAGGCTCCTCTGTCGCGGCGGCTACTACGTGCGCAGGAGCTATGAATCCGCACATACCATCCGCCAATGTAGTGTGCGCACTCGGCGCACCAGTGTCCGGCTCCACATGCGCGCGCTTGGCGGCGCTGCGCCGGCTCGCGGGCAGCGGCGGGTGTTCGGAACTTGCTGGAAGCGGAGAACCAGCGGCGCATGAGCGGCGGGAGGAAGTGGCGGCGACACCACTCGCCATGCTGCGCTTGCGGTAGCTGTAGTTGTATAGAGAGAGAGGGAGGCGGCGGACGCAGAGAGGGCGACGAGCGCGTGCGTCGCTGCGCAGAGCCCTCGGACGACGATGGCGACGATGGTGGAGGTGTCGAGACCTTTCTTTCTCGCAACTGTGCGAAATAGCAGTGAGCACTGGGTGTTTGTATGCGAGAAATGAATGCGAGGGGTGAGGAGGGTCTACCTCGATTTCGTCACGCTCGCGAAACAACAGCTGAGCGCGCGCCACTCAAATAATCCGCAGCGATGGTCCGCAAGAAGCGCCGCGCGCTGCTCAAGGACGCGCCTGTGACCGCCGCCGCCGCCACCAGCAGCGGCGACAGTAGCAGCGCCAGCGCGCCGAACAGCAGCAGCGCACAGCCGGCGCGCGTGGCGCTCGAGCGCGTGCTGTCGCGGCCGCCGGTGGACGCGGAGCTGCCGTTCGCGCTCGGCACCGCGGACGCCGCCGGCGCGCCGCCGCTGCAGTCGCTGGGCGAGTGGCTCGCGCACCTCAGCGGCGCCGCGAGCCTCTTCGAGCAGCTGCGCGTGCTGCAGCTCTTCCGCTCGAAGCTCGCGAAGGCGGAGGCGGTGCCCGCGGCGTTCGCGGCCGCCGCTTGGTGCCTTCTCTTCCGCGTGTACGTGGCGCCGCCCGCCGACGCGCTGCGCAAGAACGTGTTCCTGGTGCTCGACACGCTCGCGCGCAGCACCGCGGCGGATCAAGAAGGTGGTGTGCTGCAGCAGGCGGCGGCGGACGAGCTGCGCCGCTTCCTTGACCGCCTCTGCGTCGAGCACGCGGCGCCGGTGACCCCAGAGCAGAGCGTGCACGCGCTCGACCTGCTGCTGCTCGTCGCCGAGTTCCCGTTCATCGCGCGCGTGCTCGTGAGCGACGGCGCGGACGCCGACGCGCCGCAGGATGTATACCTGCTGCGCTTCGTCCAGTTCTGCGCCAACCAGCTCGCGTTCCTCGCGGAGCCGATCGTGGACTACAGCATCTCGTCGGCGGCGGCACATAGCGTCACTAGCAGCACCACCAACAGCAGCAGCAGCACCACCACCAGAACCACCAGCACGGCGTCCACGAACGTGGTGCTGCTGGCGTCGGAGCGCTGCGGCCACGCGCTCAAGAACGGCATCCTGCTGTGTACGATGAAGGACTTCCTGTACGCGCGCCTGCACCGTATCGAGGCGCGCCACGGCGCCGCGGGCCTGGACCGCGCCACGCGCGACTTCCTGCGCATCCTCGGCCACTGCGTGCTGATCCTGCAGACGTCCGTGGCGCACAAGGACCTGCTCACGCAGGCGGGGCTCGCGTACTGCCTCGTGCTGCGCCTGTTGCTCCAGGCTCCCGCCGCGGCACAGGCGGCGCAGGTCACACGGCTCCTGCTGCAGGCGATGTACCCGGAGCAGGCGCTGGCGTCCTCGGCGGCACTCGCGAGCCCGCTGCTGCGCATCCACGTCGACTCGGACATGGCCTCGTTCGGGGACTTCTCGCGCCTTGCGGTGTACCGCGGGATGCTCAGCGGGCTGTCGGACGACGAGCTCGTCATGCCCTTCGCGGCGGTCGCCAGCGACCCCCGCAGCGTGCTCGAAGTGGTGTTCACGAGCGTCCAAGCGTACTGCCAGGAGGAGGCGCTCGCCACGCGGCTGTACGCGTTCCAGGTGCTCGAGACGATCCTGCGGCGCGCGGTCGCGATCTCGCAGCGCCAGCGGAAGCAGCAGGAAGCGGCAGCTACAGCGGCGCCGATCTCGCCGCAGACGCTCGTGGCGCTCACGGCGCAGATCCTGCTCAACTGGGAGCACCCGTCGAAGCGCGTAAACCAGTTCATGGCGCAGATGTTCGTGCACGTCGTGGGCTACTTCGCGCTCTCGGCGGACTTCGCGCACTGGAAGCGCGACACCGTGTGCAGGCTCGTGGAGCACCCGCCGCACAGCCGCGCCAAGTACGGCGCGCTCTCGATCCTGCTGGCAGAGTACGACACGCGGGAGCTGCTGCGCGAGTACCCATCGCTGCTCGAGGCGGTGCTGCTCGCGGTCGGCCACACGGACGTGTCGGCGGCGGCGGCCGGTCTCTTCGCGCAGATCCTGGATGAACTGCACGCGCAGAGCGGCGCAAGCAAGAAGAGCAAGAAGGGTGAGCGCGGCCACGACGCTGCGATGCATGAGTGGCGCCTGCTCTGGGTCGACAACGTCGTGAGCGTGCTGGTGTCGAAGCACGCGCACATGCGCGCGCAGGTCGCGATGTACGTGATCCCGTTGCTGGTGAAGAAGGACCCGGCGTGCGTGCCGCTGCTCGTCGAGAAGCTGCGCGCCGCTGCGGCGGACGCAGACACGTGTCTGTGGGCGATCATCGAGATCTTCAAGTTCGCGCGCAAGCGGCTGGCTCCGGAAACGCTGCTGGGGCTGTCGACGGCGGAGATCGCGGAGGGGCTCTCGCACGCCAAGGCGGCGACCCGGAGCGCGGCGTTCGACGCGATCTGCGCGTCGCTCAAGTCCACGACCATGCCGAGCGCGCAGGAGCTCAAGCTGGTCCAGACGTATCTGGCGCTGCACGGGAAGGAGATCTCGACGACGTCGCGTCTGAACGTGATGATCGGGCTCAAGAACGTCTTCGTCCGCGTGAAAGCGAACCTGCACGCGAGCGCGAAGGCGGCGGCGGCTGCGGGTGCGAACGCTCCAGCCGAGGTGCAGCGGCGACAGCGCGAGGACATGGAGCTGGCACAGGCGTTCAAGGGCTGGGTGGAGCTCTTCGTCGTCACGTCGATCTACTCGGGAGCGATCCCGCAGCGCCAGATCTTGGGCCTGAACGTGCTCCAGCTCTACGCGCAGGTGTTCGGCTTCAGTGACGAGCGCGAGGAGGTGAGAGCGGCGTCGCTGCTGCTGACACCGCACATGGTCACGATGCTGCTCAACATGCTCGCGAGCGCCTGGGATGTCATTCGCTCGCTCGCGTACAGCATCCTGGATCTGTACCCGGACGAGCTGCCGGGCTTCGCCTCCGCGAAGGAGCTCGAGCTGCTGCTCAAGTGGTCGATGGCGCTCTGCGTGAGCGCGCGCCAGCGCGAGAGCGACGCCGGCGGGCTCTTCATGCGCCTGCTGTTCAAGAAGAGCGCCGCGATCGCGCAGTACGGCATCACGTTCCAGTCGCCATCGGAGGCGTCTGCGCCGTCGGCTGTGGCGCATCAGAGCGCGGCGATACAGTCGCCGCAGGCGGCGTTCGTCCTGAAGCTCGCGGACGTGATCCTGACGCGGCTCAGCGACGCCACGTCCGGCGACAAGGCGCGCAGAGGCGAACTGCCGCTCGTTCACGGACTCCTCCTGTCGCTGCGCTACATCGTCGAGATCGTTGACTTCGAGGCGCTGAGCCAGTCGGTGGAGGCCGCGAGCGAGTGGCGTGTCGCGATCGAGAGCGTGTTTCAGTGCGTCCGCAAGGCGATGCGCTACTCGCTCTTCGTGGTCGGCGAGGCGACCGCGGGCGTCGGTGACGAAGAGCTCTCGGAGGCGTTCTCGAGCGCGGTGGTGGTGGGTGAGGTCAACTCGCTGCCGAAGACCGACGCGATCCCGCTGCGCGTCGACTGCCGCGGCCACCTGATCCTCGAGGACGGCGAGGTCGGCGACGATGAGAACGACACGGAGCAGCGCGCGGTGGTCGGCAGCTGGCTCGCGGCGCGCGAGTGCGGCTCGATCCTCGAAGTGCTCATGCGCCGCGTGCCCGCGCCGCGCTCGGACAGCACGCAGCCGGCGCTGTTCACGACTGAGATGGCAACGCAGGGCGGCGAGATCCTGCTCCACTCGCTCTTCGAGCTGAAGCACAAGGGGGCGGTGGCGACCGCGTACCAGGCGTTCGAAGGCGTGTGTCGCTCGTTCCTCGCGAACGGCGAGCGGAACGCAGTCATCGGCGGCCTCCCGCGCGTGTGGGCGGACCGCTTGCTCGAGCGCCTCGAGCGCTCGGAGCAACACTTCATCCTGCGGCGCAGCTCGGGCTTCGCGTTCAGCTTCGTGGCGATCCTGCGGTCGGAGCCGCGCAACGCGGCGGCCGTGATCCTGCCCAAGGTCATGGCGAACCTGCTCCGCCTCGCGAGTCTGGACACGGACGCGCTCGCCGCCGCCGGCTCGCAGCAGCAGCAGCAGCATCAGCTCTGGCGCTCGCGCGTCCACGCGCTCAACATCCTCAAGCTCATCTGCCAGGACGCGATCCTCGCGGACGATGTCTCGGTGTACGTGGCGGAGATGCTCGAGCTCGCCGTGTTCGGCTTCGACTGCAGTTCCTGGGCCGTGCGTAACTCGTCGATGATGCTCTTCGCCGCGACGACGCAGCGCGCGCTCGGGGACAAGCGCATCGCAGACGGCGCGTCGACGCTCAAGGTGTCGAGCGACGACGTGTTCTCCCGCTTCCAGCAGCTCCACAGCTTCATCTACCGCGAGCTGGTCAAGTGCACGGCGCAGCCGTCGGCGACGCCGCCCCCGGGGCTCTACCCGATCCTCATGTTCATGAGCCGCCTGAAACCCGGCGATGACGACGCGAGCGACGCGTGTGCGGAGCAAAAGGCGCTCTCGGACTTCGCCCCGCTCGTGCGGCGGTGCGCGTCGCAGCCGACGATGGCGATCCGGCAGATGGCAGCGAAGGTGCTCGCGACGATCACGCGGGACGAAGACGCCGTCGGGCTGCTGCAAGAGCTCACGGCGCAGCTGCCGAACGGCGTGCGATCCCCGTCTCCTTCTGCTGCGAGTGCTGCTGCTGCTGGTACCGAGCAGCCGCGGACGACGAGCAACTTCGTGCACGGTGTGCTGGCGCAGATCCAGTGCCTCGTCGCCAAGTTCCTCGACGTCACGAGCGCGCAGGAGTCCGGTACCGCCGGCCGCCGGTCGCAAGCCGCGCTGGAGATCGCGCAGCACCTCGCGTCCGAGCTGTTCGTGTCCAAGATGTGGCTCTGGACGAGCGAGCGGCTCGCGAGCGGCGTGCTCCGCGCGGCGTTCCTCGACATCGTGGACGCGTTCGTCACGTTCTGCTACATGACGGGGGCGGCGGCGGCGGCCACGGAGGCGGTGGAGCAGATCCTCGGCGCGATCCAGACGCAGTGCGCCAAGGACCTTCAGGAGCGCTGTCCGCGCGAGCTTCAGGTGGCATCGGCGGCGGCTGCTCCACCAACCGCCGCGCCGTCGGCACCGGGCCAGTACGTGGCGGACCGCGCGCTCGTGTCGATCTTCTTCCGCGTGTGGCAGCTCCGCAAGGTGCAGTGGCGGCGCCAGACGGGGGCCGCGCCGCCCGGAGCTGTGCTGCCGCTCGTGGAGCGCATGCTGCAGAGTGGCGTGCTGGAGGTGCGCAAGAAGGCGACCAAGCAGCTCGCGAACGCGATCCGTGGCGACGCGCACTTGACGCTGTCGCTCTCGGACAAGGCGTACGAGTCGCTGCGCGCGGTGCTCGCCGAGCAGCTGCTGGTGGAGCCGCACCCGAAGGTCAAGGCGCGCCAGCTCGCGCTGCTTGTGCACTGCCAGACCGCGCACGACGCGGCGCTCCCGAGCGCGACGCGAGACGCGGTGCAGGCGGCGCTGCTGGCGGACTTGGCGCAGTCGGCGGACGCCGAGGTGCTCGCGCCGGCGCTCGAGCTGCTCGCGCTCACGGTGCGGCAGGACGCGTTCGCAAACGCAGACATGTGCGCGCAGCTGAAGCGCGAGATCGCGGCGCGCGCGTCGGAGCTGCAGCCGCTCGCGCTGCGCCAGGCGGCGGCGCGCGCGCTGCGCCACAGCGGGTTCCTGCTGCTGCCGCCCGACGCGGAGTGGAAGGCGGAGGTCGCGGTGGACAGCTGGCTTGCCGCGCTGACGCTGCTGCAGGACGACGACGTGTCCACGCGAGCGCTGGTGCGCGACGCCGTGCGCGCTGCTCTCGCGGCGACGGCGCCACTCAGTGCGCAGCCGTCGCGCTCGCTTTCGGACACGCTCGTGCTCCCGCAGGCGGTCGCGCACGTCGTCGAGCGCTTCGTGCACACGGCGTACGGCGTGGCAGCGGTGTCGCGCGCGTTCCTGGCACTGGTGGACGCGCCGTCAGTACTCAGGGAGTACACGAGCGCCGACGGCGCGCGCGGCCAGGACTGGGGCGACCTCTGCGACCGCATCTTCGAGGCCGAGAGCAGCAACTTCTTCGCGGAGCCGGACGCGGCCGCGCAGCTCTTCGTCTACCACCTGTTCGCGTCGGACGCCGCCGGCGCGCTGCAGAAGCGGCCGCGTTCGAACTCGTCGGGTCTCTTCGGCTTCGGCGGCGGCGGCGCTCCGTCGTCGTCGTCGCCCGGGTCGTCGATCGTGGCGAGCGAGGCACTCGCGGAGCTGCGCAGACAGGTGCTCGAGCGCGTCGAGGATGCGCTGACGCAGCTCAGTCGTGACGACGCGCGGGAGCAGTGGATCGGCGGCATCACGTACTACTCGAGCGTGTTCGCGCCGCTGCTGAGTCTGCTGACGGCGGGGGTGGCGGTTGCCGTGGGGCTGAGGAAACACTTGGGTGGCGCGGCGGAGAAGAAGATGGTCGCGCACATCGCGAGTCTCGCGCGTGTGTGTGCGGCCGAGCGTTTCGAGGTGCTGCACCCGCTGCTCCGGACGGCGCTGGAGCTGCTGAGCAGCGCTGCGACACCGCCCACCACTTCAAGCGAACTGAGCGACAGGACCATCGCGAGTCTGCTGCACCTGACTCCGTACTGGAAGGCGCTGGGCGACGAGTGATCTCCGCCAGCGTCGAGACGTGGAAGCGGGAAGTCGGATGCTGGCATCTTCATGGCGGAACGCGTCAAATAGACCGATTTTGATCGATCATTTCCACAGAGTTGACTTCGGACCCTCTGAAGTTCCCGCGACTCGAAGTAGGAAGTCCGGAAGCGAGGCATCGCGCATCACCGACGAGAGAGTGAACAGAGAGAGCAGAGCGCTTGGACGGCGGCGCACTCGCCACTCCCTCCCCACGAGACTCGCCTCACTCACTCTCCTATTTGCTCTGTTCCCCCCGAACACCAAATCCCCAGCCTCCACCACACTCCCCAACCT
>JAASFS010000341.1:0-20990 GCA_023333865.1 Globisporangium perplexum | reverse complement strand
GCTAGGGCGAGCGGACTCGAGTTTCTCCAGTCAGCTGACTTCGATCTCAGCTGGAAGAACCCCGGCGGTGGCGATGCCGACTCCGGTTGCGAAAGCGATCGAAAGCAACCTGCGGCATCCTCACCGTATCTCGTCGAGTAGTGGTCGCAGCGTCTCGCTGACAATCGAATGCTTTCGCTCTTGCGCTTCTGGTTTGTGAAAGACACCCTGCGTGTGATAGCGAGAGCACGCCTCCATGGTTCATCAGCCTCCATGGTTCATCAGCCGAAGTGTGATGGCAGGCGGAGTTCGAGGTGAGGTTTGGATCGCAGCAGTACGACGACGACGATGGCAAGATCCAAAGGCGCTCGAGGCATCTGAAGTACATTGGTTCGTCGTATACAGTGTTTTCACGAGTGGGTGGTGAGTGGCGCAGGTGATCGGCGCAGATGCCTCGACATCGCCGGTCAGCTGCTCGGACGAGAGGGAAGCGTGCTGGAGCTGTCAGCACTTGCGCTCGGTCTCCCTCTCTCGCTCGCCCTCCTCGCTCGCACTAATAAGTAGGGTACATGCGCTTACTTGGGCTGGTGGACTCGGCCGACGCGCGTGGGCTTCTGGCGGCGCGACTCGAATGAGTGCCGCGGCGCCTGCTTACGGTGGTACATGTGCTTCTTCTTCGTCACGCGATCCTTCGCCTCTTCCTCCGTCTCGTCGCGCTCGTGGAACTCCTCTTCGTGGTGCGTGCGCTCTGTTGCAACACGCACACACAAACACATACACACACACACAAGAGCGTCAGCATCTCCATCGCACAGATCGGAGCAACTCGTGGCGAGCGGACGAGACGCACGGTTCTGGAGGAACTTGACGTTCTCGTGGAGGTGCACGGCGTTTTCGATGTCCGCGATCATCGCGTTGATGCGCTCCATCTCCTCGAGGTGGTGGCGCTCGCTCGCAGGGAGACCCAACGTGCCGAAGCTGTCAACAGCCACAGAAGAACACGCTCGTCAGCGTCACCTGAGGAGCAGTGTGCTCGACAAGATTGCCGAGACGCGAGAATCGAGAAGCGAGAAACGGGAAACAGAAAGCGGGAAGCGCACCTGTCGGCGTGCTCGAACTCTTGCAGCAGCACGAAGCCGCGCGCGCCGGGCTCAGACGCGACCGGCAGGTTGTAGTGGAAGCGGTTGTTCGCGGGACTCCAGCGCAGGCGCGGGATCGAGTCCATCATGGCCGCGTTCACGTCGATCGCTATGGACATCGTCGTCATCTTGTGGTGGGGCTCTCTCTTCTTGGAGCTCGGGGCGGCTCTCTGGAACTCGGGTTCTCGGTGCTTCCGGGTTCGGTTCTTGCGTTTGGTTCTCTCCGCAGCAGGCGAGTAGTTCGGTCCGACTTGCGATGGAGAGCTGAGGGCTGACTTGCTGGTGAGCTTGCTGGTGAGCTTGCTGGTGAGCTTGCTGGTGGTGCGCTTCGAAGGCTCCGGAGGGCTTGGTTGCTTGCTTGCTCGTGCGCTTGCTTGCGAAAGATGGGGAATGAGATGTTGAAGACTCGGGCATTTCGTTCGGACTCGCATTCAGAGTCTTATCGGCAATGTTTGCACTTGGAACTTGTAAGCACATAGCGGGAGGAAGAGACTTTGTCAACTTGGAACACTTTGTGCAGACTTGCATTCTGTATGCTCGATAGACACGCAAAGTATGAGCAAAGAAGCGCGAAACAGGCGAAAAATAGGGTCGCAACAACCGATCGCGTTCAGAAGGTGTATCGAATACCAAAGGGCATATCGACTCGATATACAATTTTATGACATCGACATTGAAAGGGGAATACGAAGCGAGAGGTTGGAGACTCACATTGAAGTGCGCCAGCCAATCAGCACGCGCGCATTTTAAAAGTCGTACCGTGAGGAGCTCTGAGAGCTCTGGGAGCTCTGAGAACTCTGAGAACTCTGAGAAATATGAGAAATCTGAGAAATCCGAGAGCTCCGAGAGCTCCGAGAGCTCTGAGATCTCTGAGTGCTGTGCACCCCATCATCTTCAGGTCGGATGAGAACACGGCGACACCAGTGCTCAAACATCCAACCACGAACGAGTCTTCGCCAGTGTTACTTTTGCGCCAGCACTGGGAGCACGACGTGGCAGTGAGAGATCTTCATGGTCGCCGTGCGTCCAGCTGAGAGAGCGCGCGGTGCCTCAGACGGAGTGGTGCTTGGTGGCGCCTCGCGTTGCTCCATGTGTTGCTGTTGCTGTGATTGCTGCTGTTGCTGCTGGTAGTGATACTGCGAAGGTTGCAAGTGCGTTGCCAGCGAAGAGCGCGCTTGCTGGTTGTGTGTGTATCTTCCAAGCGCAGGAGTGGAGCTCGATGACACCAGAAGCTCGGACTTTGTCGGCACGTGATGCCACGACACCGAGTCCGCAGCTCTTCTGGTCTTCACTTGCTGCGATGCTGTCCCCGGTGTTGTTCGCGTCGTGAGCGGAGCATTCACCACGTCTCTCGCTTGAGTCAGCGCCGATGTGATAGCATCCCGAGGGAAAGTTGTGCAGATCAGAAGCTCTGAGCCGTTCGATTCATAGTTGCAGGTCGTCGGGATCTCCGAACTCGGGCTTTCGTCGAGCGTGGGCGGAGGCACTGAGGTCAAGAAGAACCTCACTTCGTCTTGATTCTGCACACTCCGTTGCTCTTGAGTCAAGAGCGGCTTGTGCGCAGTTTGGCGAGGTTTGATCCGCAGCACACTCTCCATCTCGCGCTGGAGAAGAGCCCAATCGCCCTCGCTCTTCATCTCCGACATCTCCGTTTCTCTCGCTGCTTTCGCAACTGCGAGCTGGTTTCGGTCAGTGACAGCGTTCTTCGCCTTCGAGAACGCATGAGCGCCACCCGTAGACTCCAGCAACGCGAACGAAGCGTGCTTGATCGGGCTCCATAGTCCTGCTGGAGACTGTCCCAGCTCTCGGAAGCTCCGCACCGCGCAGTAGTTCTGCGCAGACACAAGCTGCGGTGGCGCCAGCACGAAGTTCGCGTCGATCGTGTTGTTGGAGCTGAAGAGCGTGACCGGCTGTGCGAGTTGCTCCAACGAGCCTCCTGGGGCAACCGTCTGATGGTTGTCGCTCGCGAGTCGCTCCATCTCCCGCAGATCTCTTGTCGTCACGAAGTGGTTGGGGAATCCCTGTCTTCGAGCGGCTCCGTGTCGGTGAAACCCTTCGCTATCGCGGTGCAGCTTCCCTAATTTGCAAGTGGATCCGAACGATGGCCGAGATCGCTCGATCTCCACTCCGAAGCGCAGCTGATCCGCCGCACTCTCGTCGAGTCTCCACAAATTACTTGAGATGCGAACCAAGCTGTCGATAGGGATCGGAATTGCCGTTGCGGTCGCTGTGGGCGAGAACGCCACGACATGTGCACCGTCGTCAGACAGCTGCCGGATCTTTAGGAACTGTTTGGGTCGGATCTCGATCCACTCGCTGATGCGGGCCTTGCGCTTCGCCAAGTTGGTATCCGCGAGTCTGGCGTCGAGAACTGAAGTGGACTGCGACGCAGACATAGCAGTCGTCGTGGTTGCGCCGCTCTCCCACGGACGAGGGTACTCTCTCGCGGGACTGGCGGCTTTTCTCGCTGCGCTCTTCGGGTCTCCAGCGTCAGTGACGCGGATCGCATCCACCCAAGGCGTGGCGATGAAGACCGTGTCGGAGGCATCTGTGGACCTGTCTCTCGCTGCCGGAGTGATGCTCGCGATGCTCGACTTGGCGACTTGCACGAGCTGCAGCAGCTGAGTGGTGGACTTGAGTCCGTTTGCATCTGTAGTTCCTCGTCGCTTGGAGTGGAGGTCTTGGAAGCTGTCTGGGAAGGATGCAGCTCTCGACAAGAGCCCAACAACAAACGCACATCGAGCTGCAAATGACTGGTCCGTACTCTCGTGCCTGGCGTTCTTGCCATAGCACAGGAGCGATGTGCAGAGCGGAGGGATGTTGGTCCACAGTGCGCGTACTTGATCTGGTCCAGGCACTTGCTCTGCGTTTCCTTCAAGAGCGTGATGGCGCATGATGCACAGCAGCGCGGTCATTGCGTATGGCGGGAGATCCGCGAGCACTTCCGCCGAGACGCCCCCCCATTCGAGGAGTTGGATCACGAGAGCCTCGACGAGCAGCTCTCGAGCAAAGCCGAACTCGAGATACGCTGCAAGCGTCGTGGCGACTTCAATTCGTGTGCTGCGAGACACAGCGAGCAGCTCTTGCAACGGGATGCGAGGCATCGCGCGTGCGTTGGTAGAGAGCTTGGACGGCGCGAACTTGCTGTGTGTGTTGTGCACCTCACACTCCTCGTTGTGCAGCGCGACGATCGTGCGCAGTCGTCGGCGATCCTCGACTTCCTCGTCTCGCACGCGGCCGGTGTCGATGTGCTCGATCAGGCGGCATGCGTTCTCGTTCTGCTCACCACCAACTCCATCACCCGACATGATGCCTCCCCAGAGCTTCGCGGTCGAGCCGAATCTGTCGCACGCGGCGCTGCCGCGATCGCCACTGGAGCTCACCACGCCTAGGATACTCTCGACAAACGTGTCGCACTGATCAAGCGCTCGCTCACGCTCCGCCGCACCGACGTAGTGGCCGTCAAGGATCCAAACGTTCGGCAGCAGCGCGGTGATCTTCATCCGGCACTCCATCTCGCTGCCGCCGCTGGTGCGTGCCAGCGCTTGGTTCCCCTCCAGCACCCGCAGCTCCATGATTCGCACATCACGTAGACATGCGAGATCCTCGAACGTCAGCTGGTTGCGCTCGAGGTGGAGGAACCCAAGCGCCGCGAAGGACGCCAGCGGGGACAGCAGGCGCTCGCCTGCGTGGACGCCGCCTAGGCGGTTCCCGTTGAGGTCGAGACGCCACAGGCGACGTAGACTCAGCAGCCCCTCGAGGTCTCGGAGACGGTTCTCGTCCGCGTAGAGCGATCGCAGCGCGTGGCAGCTCGCCTCGAGGTGTCGGACGCACTCGATGCCCGCGCTCGAGAGGTGCAGCGCCTGCAGGTCGCGCAGAGGCGCTCTGGCGCGCGCGCGGATGAGTGCGGCGTCTGGTGCTCGCATCGCAGTTTACTGCGGCTGATAGTTCAGTGAAGTGCACTAAACTGCGTGCACGGTTACTGGACTTGTTCGGACGTCGGCGGCGACCGCAGCAGCATGGGGCCGAAGAAGTTCGTGCGAGCGGTGGTGTGCGTGTTTGTGCTGCGTCGCAGAGTCCTCACGGTGGCTGTCGGCACGCCAGGAACTCGAAGAAGTCCAAGGACGCGTCGGCCGACAGGGACGCGTCGATCGCCACGAACGAATATCCTCTTCGCGATGCGCGCGTCCGCCTGTGTGTGTGTGTGTGTGTGGTGTGTGTATGTCCGAGCTTTGGATTTGCATGCATCTCTCCTTGACTCTCGGCGCGCGCGCGGGTCACGGATGAGCTGCGCAAGCGCGTGGAGGAGGCCGAGGCGCAGCTGCGAGAAGAGGCGAAGATCATCGAGCGCATGACGCGCGACAACAAGAACAAGCAGGAGCAGATCAGCTCGATGGAGGCGATGCTGCAGCGCGAGATCGAGAAGCACCATGCCACGATCCGCATTCTCGAGGACGAGCACCTGACCCAGAAGCTCCAAGCGGAGCACGAGATCGCCGTGCTGAATCGCAAGGTGAGCGAGCTGGAGCTCCACGTCGAGGCGTACAACGTTGTCGAGAGCGCGAACACGGCGCTGCGCGACCGGGTGGACAAGCTCATGCAGCAGCTCGAGCAGGACAACAAGAGCCACGCCGAGGAAATACACAAAGTGCGCCTCGACATGTTCAACCACAAGATGGCGCTCGAGAAGGTGAGCAACCTCTTCGCCCTCGCGTCACGTGCATCCCCTACCTGCACACCCAGGCAGTAGCGCGGCGTAGAGGAAGAGTTGCGGTCGTCGTGTGTATGTGTACACGCTCCGAGCGTCGCTGACTTCACCTGGTGCACTACGCAGACGTTCCGGAAGTCTCTGCAGGAGCTAGACGCAGAGTATCTCAAGAAGGCATTCAACGCCATGTCCGAAGAGAGCAAGGCACGTGGCGCACCGTGGTCGTGACCATCGCGTGCCTCTTCGCTAGCACCTGACCGATCTTCACGCTTTGTCGAACTCCAGAATGCGCTCGTGGCGAACGCGAAGCTGAAGGACGAACTCCAGCTCCAGAGCATCGGAGTCGACAACCTCATGCACCGCTTCAGCTACCAGGCGAAACACTACCAGAAGATGGTGCGTCCATCGAAACGATGGTGCTGCGAGTGCTCCATCTCACGACCGGCTGCTGTCCTCACGGGCAACGACAACTTACTGCGCTTTAGAAAGTCGAGAACGAGCTCCTAGAGCAGGAGAGTCATCTGCGGCTCCAAGAGGTGTCGTCGATGAAGAAGGCGCAGCTCGTGGCGTCACGAACGATCGAGAAGCTCAAAGACGAGGTCGGGAAGGAGGAACAGGAGTGGAAAGACCACGCAAACAAGATCATCGAGGAGCTGCGGCAGGAGAACATCCACCTCATCAAGCTCCACGAGGCCGGGCAGGTACGGGAGTGAGGCAGAAGCGTTGTTGTTAGCAGCGCGCGACACCCTTCAGCTGACACGCCGCTCGGCATGCTTCTCCTCAGAAACGCTGCGGCAAGTGGAAAGCGCGGTGTCTCGACCTGACCGAACGCGAAGCTCAGCGCAGGTGGCTGGTTGTTTGTTCGCTTGGCATTGAGAGCTGTGTGGGTCTGCTTGAGACTGACGGTCTGTGGTCTCTCGATCTCGCTCCCCCCCTCCCCCTCTCTCTCTCGTCGGACTAGACTGAGTGAACAGAGAGCCCAGACGGCACCTCCAGCCGTGCACCCGCCATGGCATCCGATACCTCGAGCGCAGAGCCAACCAGCACTCTCGCTGGACGCTCCGGGGTCCACGTGCATCGGGACGTCGGACATCAACTACGACGAGATGTGGAGTGCGAGCTTCAAGAGCAACAACCAGCAGAAGCACGGATTCGACCTCGTAAAGTCGAGGAAAGGAGGCGGCGGTGGTCCGGCGCCTACAGACCTGGAGCGAATAGCATCGGCGAGTCTGGAGATCCGCCCACGCACGGCGCTTCCGGGGTACGTTGCGTCGCTCACACGATGTGAGCGATCTTCTCGTCCTTACAGCCAGAGCGTGTCGTGTTGCCCATATCCATCCAGGTCCGATCCCAGCGCGCTCAAGAAACCCCACCGCCTCGCGACGAGCATCCTTCCTCGTCCAGGATCCGTCCCAGCGGCGCAGGACGCGTTCAACTTCAGTCGGTAGGTGGGGTTATAAAGGCGCGCAAGGTTATTTAAAACAATAACGCGATGAATATAACTCTATTGGAAAGGAACTCTGACTCGATTGTCTGGCTCGAATTAGTTGGTCCGTCCTCGCTAAAGTCCGATTTTAGTCATCGCGAATGACTGACTGCCCGACACGACCTGACACAGCTACGCCAAGCGCGGCAATCTCATGCAATGACAACAGGGAGAGCAGCCACAAAGCCACAGCAACCGCGAACGCCTTCAAACCACTTCTTCCGGACGCCCACACACATGCGGCAGCAGATCCTGCTTCTGCGCTTCCACCTGAAGAAAGACAGCGTCGCTAACGCTGCTGAACTGCAGCGCGCTCAATACTCAAAAGCCCCACAATCGCGGTCTCCTCGTCAAGAAAGTGAGCCGCAGCAACGTCGTCGAAGGAGAAGAGCGGCAACAGCTGGCGCGCACCACCCGAATCGCGGGCGGGTGCATGTTGTGCTCCGAGCCTTTACGAGCTCGCCTTCGCGCGCTCAAAAAGCAGGTGCTTTACATGTACCACAAATCTCGGCGTACCGTCAGTGCGCTCTTACCGACCTGTCTGTTCTGCGTATGCTTATTACACGAGTGCATCCGACTTTATCGATAGTTTATAACGAAAATCCGTCCACGCAAACCCTCTGTATCGCGCGTATCTGCTTCTACCCGATATGAAAGTCAGACCAAACGACGCGAAAGGAAGCCGGAATTGACGCAGAGGCAAGACGCGGACAGCTGGTTCCCCGTCTCGCGAGGAATCGGATCCTTGAGAGGCAACCGGTGATTCGGGCGGCACTCGGTCGATCGACCAACCGCGTGCCGCGCGGTTGCCATCGCTGCCGCTGCCGCTGCCGTCGCCGCCGCGCTGTACAATCGGTTTTCCAGGCTCCCGCACAGGTCGCCCGCTCGCCCTCCAACAGACTTCCTGCAAGTCGTTAGCTCCCCCACCGCCCGCCAGCCACCACCTCGAACGGACCAACAACATGATCGGCGCCTCCAAGCTCGCAGTCCTGCTCTTCGCCGCCTCGGCCGCCTGCGCCTCCGCCGGCAGCTACTCGTTCTCGTCCACCGATATCTCGCAGAACGACAACGCGGCCGTCAAGCCCGCGGACCCGGTCGTCTCCTCCAGTGGCTACAGCGGCAGCGGCAAGCCCACAGTGGCCGGCAACGACTCCCCCGTGCAAAAGGTTGTGACACCGGCGCCGGCCCCCGCACCGGCGACCACCTCCACGGGCACGTCCGCGAAGGTCACGCCCGCGCCGGTTGCAACCACCGCAAAGCCCACGGCGGCTGCGGTCACTCCTGCGCCTGTCGCGACGACGGCGAAGCCCACGGCGACGGCGACCGTGACGCAGGCGCCGAAGGCAACGCCCGCGAGCACGAGCACGGGCAAGTCCACGGGCTCGTCGCCATCCGCGACTCCCGCAGCGACGTCCACGGGCACGACGACGAAGACGAAGGCGCCGTGCCCGACGCTGCCGCAGCCGGACGTGAAGACCAAGGTCCCGTGCCCCACGCTGCCGCAGCCCAACCTCCCGGCGGCGACGCCCGCCAGCTCCCAGACCAAGGCGGCGTCTGTCCCGGACGACGCGTCGCAGAAGGTGCTGGACGCCAACACCAAGAGCGCGGCGACGCGCGTCGTGCCCGCGCTGGCCGCCGTCGCCGTCTCAGCCGTGTACCTGCTGCTCTAAGCGAGCGAGCGACCCAAGCGAGCGGGCGTTCGGCGCGTGCAACCGAGCGCCAGTGTGTGTGCTTCCCCAATGACCCGTCAGCTGAGTCTTCCTGTCCGTGCTTATACTATAGTCCGGCGCCGCCGCGTGCACGAACCAGTGGCGCGGCGGCGGCCGGAGCAATACAGAGATCGATGCTTAGAGAGTCACGCGTCGCTTGCTCGGAGCGTCGTGGTCGCTCCTTGGGGTCCGGATCGTCTGCTCTCATCGCCGTCTCCTGCAGCGTCTCCGCTGTCACTAGTGAGCGGGAACACCTGCCGGACGTTGATGTTGATGCGTTGCGTGCCAAGGTACCGACGCACGGCCGCGATCTCGTCCGCCTCCGCGCGCGACAAGCCCGCCACCAGCGCGTCCCACTGCTCCGGCGCCAGCTCCAAGCCGCCGCCGTCATCGTCGTCCTTCGCCTCCGCAAGCGGCAGCACCTTCGCGACGCCGTGGAAGCTCAGTCGCGACGCGCCGCCCAGCACCGCGACATCTCCACTGCGCAGCAGCACCGCGAGCGGCTGCTCGTCCTTCGTCAAGCCGCCCTTGAGGAACACGGAGCTGCTGCCGAGCGAGAGCGAGATCACCGGGTGGTCCATCGTGTACTCGACGTCGTCCTGGTGACCCCCCATCGTCGAACTCTTCTTGTAGAAGTTCACGATCACCGCCTCCGCGGTGACGCTCATGCCGCACGCGCGCGCGCACTGCGCTGCGAGCTGCGCGAGTGCTGCCGGCACGGGCGAGAACCGCTCGCGGAAGTACTTGCGCGCCGTCCACTCGTATTGGTAGCCACACGCCGCCCAGTGCAGCTTGGAGAGCGGCGGTGCGCTGCTCGGGTCGCTCAGGTGTCGCGCACGCGCCGTGGACCAGATGCCAGCCACCTGCTCGTGCTGTAGATGCATGTTGGTGACGTGCGGTGCCTCGACGTACTCAGTTCTGCGGCAACCAGCAGTTCAGCGGCTCAGCATTAGCGGATCGCTCCACAGCCGCTCCGACGAATGGCCCGCTACACACGCCGCAAAAGCGCACGCACAGGCAAGCGTGCGCGAGCTTGAGTTGCTCCGGCGCGTCGAGCGCGCGCGGGATGACGAAGAACCCCTCGTGCTGCGCGCCGCAGCCATCGAACGCCAGGATCGGCTGTCCGCGCCACGAACCCACGGTGCGCACGCACTGCTGCTGCTCGGGCGAGAGGCTGCGCACGTCCAGGAGCTCTGGGTCGGCAAGCGCCTGTGCGCATGCGAGCGCCTTCCAGCGCTTCTCGCAGCGCTTGTAGTGCGACGATGTCGTTGCCATGTATTACAATTCAATTCGAATGCTGCGATAGAAAGATTAGCACAAAGTCGAACGGGTGGTGTGGTCCACACATCTCTCCCCTCTTTTTGCCGCCGCCTTGTCATAATGCATTAACTGCGGGTCGTGTGTGGTGGCTGCGATGCGGCGCCAGAGCCTGCGTCCGCGGCAGATCGATGTGCACGCGCGCATGCGCATCATCCGCTCAGACGAGGATCTCGTGCTGGACGACGACGGCGCGAGCGGTGGTGGCGGCAGCAGTGGCGGGGCGAACGCGGGCGGCGCGCAGCCCGCGACCACATTCGAGGAGCTCATTGGAGTGCGTTTTGTACAGTCTACACTAGAATCGTGTATGCTCGAATCTAATCCCTCGCTTTTGTCGCGAAGCAGAGCGTGGAGGACACACACCACGCTGCGCACAAGCCCAAGCGCAAGAAGAACATCCCGATCCCGGTGAACCTCACGGTGGCGGCCTACGACGAGGCCGTGAAGGACGACTTCGTGGCGCCATCGAGCTACGTGCGCTTCCAAACCGTGCCGCTGGCGAACGAGGACGAGAAGGTGGAGATCGACCTCGAGTTCGCTGAGATCAAGTGGCTCAAGCAGCACCCCAAGTACGGCGACAACGGTGACCCGCGGTACCAGATCTCGACCGAGACGCTCGCGCGCATGCTGGACGCGCTCGAGAAGGCGTCGACGATGATCAATCCGAACGTGATCACGCCCGCGGAGGCCGAGGAGGTCTTCTCGCGCCAGCTCCAGATGGTCAAGACACCGCTCAACAAGGTCACGGTCGACGTGTACAACTACTGGGTGCAGAAGCGCCAGGCGCTCAAGCGGCCGTTGCTGCGCAAGTACTGGCCGCAGACGCCGCTGAACGACACGAACCCGCACCTGGTGTTCCGTCCCCGCGAGAAGGAGCGGTACAAGCTGCGTAAGCACCGCAAGAACGACATGGAGGGCTATCGCAAGCTGCAGCAGCTGCGCGCGGACTGTGAGCGCGTGCTGCACCTCCTGGACCTCGTCAAGCGCCGCGAGAAGGCCAAGCGGCTGAACATCGAGTTTCTCGACGAGATCCGTCGCCAGGCGGTGCACGAGCTCACGGATCGGAGCGGTGAGGTGCGCAAGCCCGACATCCCCGTCGACGACGAGCGCGCCAAGAGCCGCAAGAAGAAGAAGAAGAAGAAACACCGTCGCGACGGAGAAGGAGAGGACGGCGTCGCGAGCGGTGACGGCAGTGGCAAAGCGAACGGAACCGCGGCTGACGCTGGTGGAGACGCGGACTCATCGAGGAGCAGCTTGGTGTCTACTGGCACTGCCGACGGCGGCGTCACTGGTGCTCGGAGCAGCGCTGCCCTGTCAGGCTCCGGGGACTCGAAGCGTGTCGCGACGTTCCTGGAGTACGATACGTCGAAGAACTTCAGTTTGCAGGAGGACGCCGACCCCGAACAAGACCTGAAGGCGCCGTACTACCCGTCGTATCCCGCGCCGCCGTCCCACCTCATGGCGTCCGTCTTCATGCAGCCGCCGAAGTACAGATGCCGTGGTCGCATCGGCCGTGGCGGTCGGCTCGTGATCGACCGCATCCCAGTTCCTTCGTCGCGCTACTACGGACCTGTCGAGCAGAGCGCTACAGTCGGCAAGTTCGCCGAGCAGAGCCGCGCTGGTGCTGTCGGTGCTGTCGGTGTTGCCAGCGCAGGAGGTGCCACGCAAGCCGCGGCTTTGGGCGAGGCGATCAACAGCTCGCATCACGCAGCGATCCTCATCCACGAGACGTCGTTCCGACCGCTGATGTCCAAGATCGAGAGCGTGACGTCGAAGCGTCTGGAGGAGATCTATGGCATGAGCGACAGCGAGGACGAGCAACTTGAGCCGTTGACGGCGTCGGTGTACGACGACGCTTCGGGTGCGCGAAAGCAGGCGAACGGGAACGGGCCCGGCAGCAGCACGACAGCGACTACCGGCAGCAACAAGGCGATCTCGACGCGCGCGTCCAAGTTCGCACTTGATTTGTAGGCTCGAGACGCGGAGGCTCCGGGGACAGCGGATGTCGAACGATAGCAAGCTTCTTGTACAAAGGACGGAGGAGTGGACACCTCACAGTCAATGTGATGCTCGGCTGCTGTGGTCGTCGATCAGTGCTTCGCTGCACGTTGCTTCTCGAGAGCTGCATGCTCTGCGAACGGACGGATGACAACCTGTTCTCGTGCCACGGCGGGAAGCATCGACCCGAGTCAGTGACAACGGATCGGGCGACCAGGGAGAGAGAGAGCACAGAACCAGCGAGGTGCCACGTACAGTGGACGAGACACTCCGCGTGATGATCTCTCCGCCTCGTCGATCCGGCGCGATCGCTGTCTTCGGCCGCGAGGAACTCGGCTGCCTGAGCTCATACAACGCCGATGATCAGCTCACTTCCGAAGCCAACGGACACAACAAGTCTCAGGACGTACTCCGAGTCGAAGCGACCAAGCGCAGAAGCGAACGCACGGCGCTTGAAGGTGCTCGGTGTGATCGCTGGGCCGTAGACGACTTGGTCGGACAGCACGGTTCTCCGCAGCGGGATCCGGTTGCGGCTGTCGTCGAGGTTCACGAACGAGGGACGACTGGCGTCCACCCAGTTGTTCTGCGCGAAGAAGCTCCCGGCGGAGGAGGTCGCGTTGAGCTGCCGCTGCTTCCTGCGGCGAGACGCAGCAGTGGAAGGAGGCGTGAAGAAGTCTCTGAAGCTGCCGGGTTCGCCTTGCGGTGCTTGATCGGCGCAATAGTAGTTGCGTTCCGACGCATCGTGGTTGCACACGTGTTGGTGTGCGTATCGAGATGCCCCGTTGTGTTCGGGAGACACTCCTCCGCTGCTGTGCATGTACGGGAGGTTCTGGTCGCACGAGAGACACTTCATCGGCGCCTTCATGAGAGATCCGACCGGCGCGACAGGTCCACTGTTGGCTGCGGCGAGCAGCTTCTCCAGCCGATCCATCTCGGCTCGGTCCGCTTTCTTTTGGATCGACTGCGCGAGGCGCTCGACGGTCTCTGCGCTCGGCAGCCCACCCATCCGAGCACGCAGCTCGTCCACGGTCTCGAGCATGCGCATCGCAGAATCCGACGCGGAGGCATCGATCTGCAGCCCACCATCGACACACCATCGTTAGGTTCTTGAGCTTTCTGACTCGACTCGATGCGCGTGCACGCTACCTGATCTTGCAGCTCCTGGATGAAGCGCATGGTGTCCTCCTGGCTCGGGCACCCCGCTAATTGGCTCTTCAGCTCTACGTCCGCCTGCCTCTGCTCCCGCAGGTCGCGCTCCAGTTGGGAGATTGCGCGCTGCTGCTGCTCGAACGCCTGTCGGTACCTGTCTTGCTGCGCTTCGAAGACATCGAGGAGGTTCGCGGTTCCCAACTCCATCTGCCGCAACGTCTCGGAGACGAATGCTGTGCTTTGCGCGCTCTCGTCGCGGTCGCTCTCGAGGTTCTGTGCCAGGTTGTCAAGCACCGTCAGGAACGTCCGCAGCGACTGCACAACCTCGAAGCCTTTCGGGCCGTGCAGACCGGCACCGTCGGAGTTCAGAAGCTCCAGCAACTGGTTCAAGGTCGCGAGCACTCGGTTGGCTTCGCCCAGCACCTGTTCGATCAATGGCGAGGTGTCGGACTCTTGGGCATGTAACAACTGCGCGTGGAAGTCCTCCATCTCCTGCTTCAGTGTCGCCAACGCGTCCGCGTCCACGCCGAAGACGCACTCGTCGCGCGCTGTCTGGAGCCACGTGGTAGCCATCGAGCCGAAGTCCGCTTTCGAGACGTACTGGTCCTGGAACGCGCGGAGACTGTCGAAGATCTGAGCGACCTGCTGCTCTTGCACTCCCTGAGCTGCGAGAAGCGACTCGCTGAGCACCGAGAACTGCCGATCGAGCTCTGCTTGTTGCTGTTGCTGCTGATGGAGGAGGAGGTCGTTTGGAGACTGCTGTTCCTGTAGATACTTCCACTCGCTCTGCATCTTCACCTGGTGGCTCTCGAGTTCGCGCATCTTCTCCTGCCATGCGAGCGTCAGCGTGGATGCCACCTCGTCTCGCCAGTGCCTTCTCGCCACCGTGAGCATGTGCTGCATCTTGCGGAGTAGCTCCTTTTCTCGCTGACGCTCGCGCTCCTCTTCGGTCTGCTGGAGTTCGTGGAAGTCGCGGAACGAGTCGTACAGGCTCTTCTTGCGCGATCGCGGGGACGACTTCGTCGTCATTCTCCAGTTTGCGAGGTCGCTATCGCTGTCGCGCTCGCTTAGCGTCGGGAGCGCGTCGAGTTTGTGGTGCACCTTGTCTGGGACGTGTGTTGTGACGGAAGTGGCGACGTCGGTCTCGCCAGTTCCGACGACTTCGCTTGACTCCGTGCGTAGGGCCTTCTCCACTTCCTCATTCTCGTTCGCTTCGCTGGCGATCCGTGGCTCAGAGCGTGCCAATGTGTCACGTCCAGTGCGTTCGTCGCTTGATGGGATCTCCAGGCTTCTTTGCTGGCCTGCCACACTCGCCTCGACCGCCAGGTTCGATCTGGCGTCTTCGCCCTGATCTTCCTGGATCGACTCGATCGCGATACCGTGGAAGCTCCCGATCAACTTATCGTTGCACTGGGGCTCCTGCAATGGTGCACTCGCTGCTGAGAGGTGCATGAGAATGGCTTCGTTCTGCGTCAGGACGTCTGAGATGCCCTCGAAGAGCGCTTGCTTGGACTGAATGCCCTCCACGATATCGGGCACGTGCGGCTGGAAGAAGAGTTCGAGCACGGCGTGGAGCTGCCTCGAGAGTGTCATGAGGAAGTACTCAAGCTCGTGTGAGTACGACGAGACTGCTGGGGATTCCTGGCTTTGAGTGTCGGGGATGGTGCTAGCGCTGCCGCGCTCTGCTACTGTCGCTGCCGTTGCTGCTGCCATCGCCGCCGTTGCGGCTGCTGTCTGACACACGCGCTCCAGTCGCCCGAGAGTCGCCGCTGCGTGCGTGTCCGCCGCCACGCTCAGCGCCTGCACTTGCTGTGTGACGCTCTGGAGGTTCGCGGCTGACTCGAGCGCCAGCGCGTCCACGCGAGCCTCGACGCGCGCCACGCGGTCCATGAAGCTCTTGACGAGCGCATCGAAGACCGAGCCCTGCGACACGAAGAACGCGGTCACGTCGTCCTCGATGCTCTCGAAGAGCGGCATGCTCGGCACCCGCGCTGGTCTGATAAAATATGCGAGCCTCGCGTCGTTTCGCGGCTGGGTGCAGTGGTATCACGTCACCGGCAAGATCGGGCTCCAAAGGTGAAGGTGTCGGAGCGCGACGCAGTCATCTGAAGTGCGTAGGCGCTTGTTGTGTGTTGTGAGTCGCGACAGAAGGAGGAGTCGATCGAGAACGCAACTGGGCTGCGAGCTCGGCTGGTGCGTCTATCGAGTTTGCGGTTCCTGTGCTGCTTGGCTGGCAGGTGTCAGCTCTGCGCGAGGGAGACATAAGACGAGTGTGTCTTGAGACGGAGGCCTCAGCAGCTCTGTCAGCCCGCGCACATGTGACTCCGACAGATCCGCGACAGCCGTCAGGCAATCGGCTCTTGATTCACTCGCTCCGCTCCGAGCGCGTGTGTTTGCAAGAGAGTGAGTCGCAAGGTCACTCCGCCACCCACACCCGCCACCGCCACCAACCAAACCTGCTCGACTGAACCGCAAAGTCGCTCTCTCGAGCAGCATCAACACCCGTAGCAATACCGAGTGGTGCAGGCAAAGCGACCGAGGTGCGCCAGCTCGCTGTAAATTCACTTCAGTTTTTTGCTCATTGTTTGCTCATTCGCAGCACTGTGGTATCACGTCAGAAATGCCCAACCCTACAGCCAATCGCAACCGGCAAATCTTGTGACGTGTCGATACCACTAGTGACAAAAACGAGGGGTTCGCACCGTTTGGTCTCGTCATGGCTACGCAGCCTCGACCACGCTCCGAGGTTCGAGCGCCACATGTGCAGACACGAGCAGCAGGCGCCGCGCGCGGGCGTGCACAGCGGTCATTCTTTTTCTCGCCAGCTGCACCGCAGGCGCCCTTCAGGCTCCACCCACCTCCGCCTCCGCTTCCCTCCCTCACGCGCACCGGTGGCATGCGGCACCTGCGCGAGTACTTCGCCTCGCTGCTGCTGCTACAGTTGCTGGCGGCAGCTGCGTCGACGGCCCAAGTCGCGACCCCTGCAGAGGCGGCGACGTCCTTCGGCGACGTCGTCGGCACCCGCTGCGACAGCCAGTCGGACTGCGGTTTCCTGCCGAGCCTCGCGTGCATCGACGGGTGCGCGCTACCCTCTGCTATTCGCAACTGGAGCTGCCCGCTTGGTGTCGCACACACGCACTCACACCTGCTTGTCTGCGACAGGCTCTGCGAGTACTGCCGACAGGACGCGGACTGCGCTGCGCACGCGGGCGACCGCTCCAAGCGCTGCCGGCTCGTCCGCGCGCAAAACGTGCTCACACAGTCGCTCGAGACGGTGCGCGGCCGCAACTCTCTCGGCAAGCGCGTAGACGCCGCCTACTGCGTCGAGAAGGACCTTTTCGAGCCCTTCCTGCTCAGCGACGTGGTCGGGACGCTTGTGGCGTTCACGGCCACGGCGCTCGGCTCCGGCAGCGGCATCGGCGGCGGCGGGCTGCTCGTCGCAGGCTACATCTTCGGCATGGGGCTGAGTCCCAAGCACGCGATCCCGCTCTCCAAGGCCACGATCTTCGGCAACGCCGTCGCGATCTTCATCTTCAACTACCGCCGCAAGCACCCGAGTACGTCTTGTGACGGTGGAGGTGGCGACTGCACCGGATGCTGACGCCGCGTGTGTGACACTCTCGACTCTCTTGGCTCGCAGCCAAGCCGCGCGTGCCGATCATCAGCTACGCGCTCTCGGCGATCATGGAGCCCATGACGCTGCTCGGCGCCATCTTCGGCGTGATGGCGAACCACGTGCTGCCCAACTGGCTCATCCTCGTGCTGCTCATCGTGCTGCTGTCGTTCATCACGTACAAGACGTTCGTCAAGGGCAACCGGGTGCGGCTTCCGCTGCGCCGCGCTGCTCTTGGCTGATGGCGGCGCTGCACTCGCTCACCTCCTCCCTCCATACTCGCTCCTTGCGTCGTGCTCCGCAGATCCACGAGCTCGAGACGAAGAAGAGCCAGGAGCTCGTCCTGTCAGCGCTCAAGGGCCGGCCGAGTGGCGGCGGCCGTGGCCGTCGATGGTCGCTCTACCGGGTACGTCCGCGCAGCTGCCGTCATCGTGCGCCACCACATCGGCTCCGATGGTCTCACGCGCGCACACGCGGCAGCAATTCGACGTGGAGGTCGCGGCGAAGCGCTGGCTCGCGACCACGCGCCGCAACAAGAAGCTCCGCGCCGCGCGCGCCGAGGACGAGAAGGACTTCGAGTCGCTGCCGCCGCTGCGCGACCTCGCTGGGAAGAAAGGCTCGGCGTTGCTGCTGCAGGAGAAAGCGAACTTCGGCACCTTCTCGCGCGGTGCGTGGAGCCGCAGCGCTGGTAGCTGGCGTCGTGCGCGTCGGTGGCAGAGGCGACTGACGTGGTGATCCGCTGTCCTCCTGGCAGCTGTGGACGACGACGCGCTCAGCGCGACGCGTCGGACGCTCGAGCGGCGCGAAGCGAACGTCTTCCCGCTCAAGCTCGTGCTGCCACTCGTGGTGTCGTGGCTCATCGTGTTCGCGCAGGCGCTGCTTCGCGGCGGCCACGGTGCCGACAGCATCATCGGCGTCAAGTGCGGGTCGCGCAGCTACTGGCTGCTCACGCTGCTGCCGCCACTCGTGCTCGTGGGCATTACGCTGTGGGTGGGGCAGCGCCTGCGCCTGGAGAACCGCCTCAAGGTGCTGAGCGACTACCCGTTCGCGGCGGGCGACACCCACTGGACGAAGCCGCGGGTGGTCATCTTCCCGCTCTACTGCGTCGTCGCGGGCATCGCCGCGGGGCTGCTCGGCATCGGTGGCGGTATGGTGAAGGGGCCGATCATGCTGGCGATGGGCGTGCTGCCGCCCGTGCAGTCGGCGACCGCGAGCTTCATGATCCTCTTCACGGCGTCGTCCACGACGCTGCAATTTGCGATCGCCGGGCAGTTCCCCGGCTCGCTCCAGTACGACTACGCGCTCTGGTTCGCGTTCGCGGGCTTCCTCGGCGGCACCTGCGGCCAGCAGGTCATCGCGCACCTCGTGAAGAAGTACAAGCGCGAGTCCATCGGCGTGTACCTGCTGGCGATCACGATCGGCCTCTCGACGGTGGCGATGGGCATCGTGGGATTCCAGACAACGCTGCGGGACGTCGAGAAGGGCGTGCACCTGGGCTTCCACAGCGTCTGCGGCGAGTGAGCTGCTCGCGGCGGCGTTCGTCATCGCCATGTAAACGCCGTTTTGACACCCGCCACTCCTGCAGCCTACGACCGACTGCGTTGAGCGGAACACATGCATCTAGAGACATGCAGACGCACCCGCGGCGCGCATTCACTCGTGCTCGGCCGCGGGGTGGCGCTCCTCCTGGATCGACGGCAGCGTGCGGTAGCTGCGGAAGTTGGAGCTGCGGATGCTGATCACCTTGTGCGACACCGGCGGCGCCGGGAAGAGCGGCTGGATAACCGGCGGGGGTGGTGGCGTCGCGTACTGCGGCGGCGGTTGGAACAGCTGCTCGAGCGGCTGCGCTGGTGGCGGTGGCGGCGGTGGCGCCAGCAGCGACTCGACGGGCTGCTGGCCCGCGGCGTCCGCATCGACGTTCACGTCGGCGTCGTGGAACGTGCCGTCGAAGTCGGTGAACGGGTCCGTGGACGATGCGTCCGAGTTGGTGCTCGTGTTGGACTTGATGTACGGCAGGATGAGGTCCTCCGAGAGCTTCGGCGCGTACCAGCGCTCGTCCTCCGCCTCGGACGACACCGGCGGCGACGACGAGTCCCACGTGAGCTCTCCGGAGCTCGTCTGGTGCAGCAGCTCATTGTCGCCCGAGCGCCGCCCCTTGCTGCGCTCGTCCGCCTCCCGCGCGGCCGAGAGCAGCGCGAAGCCGTCCATCGTCTCCCGGTTCGGGTTGTAGCGCTGGTACGCGGCCTCGTCCGACTCGTTCGAGAATGGCATGCCGTAGTCCTGGAGCTGCGGGTGGTACACGCCGCTGTCAGTGGTGTCGCCGTCGGCGTCGTCGTCGGCGGCGCTCGCGTTCAACCAGGCGCTGCTGCGGCGCTCGAGGTCGGTCTCGTCGTACTCGCTCAGCACGTCGGTCTCGGCGAGCGAGCCGCGGTGCGGCCCGCGACCCGGCGCGCAGAGCATGGGGCAGTCGCCCCCACTCGACGTTGATGAGAGCGCCGAGTGCTTGCTGCTGAGGCTGGAGGGCGGCTTGAACGCCGCGTCCGCGGGTGATGTGTACTCGGGCAGGCAGCTCGTGAGCAGCACGAGCACGTGCGCCTGGCGGTGCTTGCGTGCGCAGTCAAGCGCGAAGTCCATGGCGTCGGCGGGCGGCACCATGTTGGCGAGCAGCACCTCGACGCACTCGTAGTGGCCGTGCTTGCTGGCGATCGAGAGCAGCGAGTGGCCGCCGAACGCGTACTCGCGCCAGTGCGGCGGCTGCTGCTGGCGCACGAGCAGCGCGAGGATCTGCTGCCGTCCGCTCTCGGCCGCCACGAAGATGGGCAGCGGCAGCTTCGCGTCGCCGCCGCTGCTGCTCTGCGGCACGTTGCGCTGCTGCAGGCGCAGGAACGCGTCCCAGTGCCCGGCGCGGATCACGGTGCAGTACATGGACGGCCCCCAGTCGGCGAGCAGCGCGCGCCGCGGGAAGAACCAGTCGAGCAGCAGGTTGAGCACGTGCGCGTCGCCGCGCTGGCACGCGAGCAGCAGCGCGTTCGGCTCGCGGTCGTCCGCCCACACGGGCGACGCGCCGAGCTCCAGCAGCGCCGCCACCTGGCGCGGCTTGGCGTGCACCACGGCGCGTCGCAGCTTGAGGTGCGCGTGCTGCGCGTCGCGCGGGCGGAAGAGGCGGCGCACGAGGCGCGAGACCGACTTGGAGGTCGACGTCATGGCGCTCGAGGGAGTCAGCGGAGGGCGAAGCGCGTGTGAAGCTCGCGGCAGTAGCGCCAGTGGTCGAAGAACAGCGCGAGTGGCAGCAGCAGCAGCGCGTAGCGCAGCAGAGTGACAGGGGAGAAGAAGAGAGCGGGTACAGGCATCTGGCGACGGCGATGAAGCGGCGTCTCTGCCATTTCGATTCTGGCGGCAAGATCTTCAAGGGGCGCGATAGTGACAAAAGTCAGGTTGCCTGAGAGCCCTAGAGTCATGAAGGAGAGCAGAAGGAACAGCGACACCTGCCGTACCTCCAGAGTGGCCTGCGCTCAACGAGGCGAGTTGGGAACTGTTTTGACTTCTAACTACCGCTCGCAAGGCTCCCCTCGCGCGCTTCCTAGCTGCCTGGCGATCGTCTGCAGCGCTGGGCATGGGCTTGCGTGTATGGGTGCGAATCCTGTGACTCAGTTTTAGGTTCACACCTCGGATTCGCGGCGGCTCCTGCTCGCACAAACTGCGGGAAATCCTACACCTGCTGCTGTTGCAATCCGAGTCCCAACGCCACCGGCTACTCGACGAGATACGGTGAGGATGCCGCAGGTTGCTTTCGATCGCTTTCGCAACCGGAGTCGGCATCGCCACCGCCGGGGTTCTTCCAGCTGAGATCGAAGTCAGCTGACTGGAGAAACTCGAGTCCGCTCGCCCTAGC
>JAASFS010000340.1:0-21008 GCA_023333865.1 Globisporangium perplexum | reverse complement strand
CGCGTGCGCGCTGCAGCTGCTCGCAGCCTCCCGACCGACCGACACGCAACGACACACTCACGAGCGCTTGCTACGCCTTCGCGATCGCGGCGGCCGCGAGAGCAGCAGCCACTTTGCTCTCGAGCAGCGCCAGATCGTCCGACTGAAGCTCGTCGTCCATTGTCCATTGTCCATTGCCTTCGAGTTGGCGTCACATTATCGGGTTCGACAGACCTCGAAGACCTGACGCAGTTTGGGAACACCCGCTTGGTACGGTGGCTGCGATGGACGGTGTCGATGCCGATCGGACTGACGACGGGGTCTTCGTGGCTCGGTGCTTCACACAAAGGAACGACCTCTGGCCGACTCCAGGATCCAAGGCTTGTCGTGTGTACTTTCCCTTCCTTTTATCACTATCGCGTCTCGACCCCAACTTTTTGAATCGCGTTTTGGAGCGAACATGGCGGCGGCAGCGGCGGCGGCGGACGTGCGCGGCTTCGGCGAGCTGCAGGCGCAGCTGCGCGCGCTGTCGTTCCTGGAGGTGCGTGCGTCTGGCGCCTTTGCTCCCCTCTGTATCTCTGCTAACCGCCTATGCCTGTGACGCGCGATCAGCCGGTGGGGCTCGAGAGCGCGGCGCTCGTGCGCCACCTGCTCGAGGAGTTCCAGAGTGTGAGCGACGCCCGGGAGCGCGGCGAGCGCGCGCTGGCGGCAGCGCGACGCGAGGCGCTGGAGGCGGCGCAGGCGCTGCTGCCGCTGCGCAAGGAGAACGCGGCGCTCACGCGCGAGAACAACAGCGTACGTCGAGTGGCGAGTCGTGGGGGTAGGGCGACAGGTGGTCCACCCGTGGGGCTGACGCTGGCGCTGACGCGCGCTGCGTCCGCAGCTGCACCTGGAGATCATCCACCAGGAAGAGGCGGTCGCCGAGCGCGAGAAGAGCTGCGAGCTGCAGCTCCAGGGGCTGCGCGACGACGTCTCGCGCCTCCAGTTCCTCAGCAGCCAGGCGACGCAGCAGGCGGCGCTCAAGGTGCGGGCGAGCGGCTTCCATGCGTTGACGCGCTCTGCTGACGCGGCGCGTGCTGCTGCACATGTCGCAGGAGCAAGAGCTGGCCAAGCTGAGGATCCAGCTGGAGCGCGTGGTGGCCATGGGAGCGGACGCCGCGCGGCAGCAGCGGTCGCTCGACGCCTCCGGGGTACGTGCGTGCGTCGCTCAGTTGCTCGCAGCTGCTGCTGCTGAGACTCTGACTGCTCCTCTCCTGTGCCTACAGACGATCGAGCGGCGCGGCTCCGGCGCGTTCTCGTCCTCCGACCTGCAGCCGCGGTCGCCGCGGCGGACGAGCGAGCGCGTGCAGGACGCGCAGGTGCTCTCGACGCTGCAGCAGCAGGTGAGCGAGCTGTCCGGCGAGAATGAGCGCCTGCGCGCGCAGCTGGCGGCCTTCGACGGGAAGCTACGCAAGCGCGAGCAGGAGATCGGCCGCCTGTCCAAGCTGGCGGTGCACGCGGGCGGCAGCCGCGACGAGGCGGCGCGCAGGGTCCAGGAGCAGGACCAGCGGTACGCGGACCAAGCGGCGCAGGAGGCCGCGGAGCTGCACACCGAGCAACTGCAGGCGCAGGTGGATCTGCTCAACGGGCAGGTGGCCAAGTACGAGGCGAGGCTGAAGGAGGCGACCGACGAGATCCGGCGGAACAACGCGCTGGCGGAGCAGCTGCGGTACGTTGCGCTGCTCGTCCGCTTGTAGTGAGTGCTGCACCGTTCCGCGACTAAGCTGCGTCACTCGGGGTATCGTGCAGGCAAGCGAGCGACCTGAACGAGAAGGTCGGCAGAGAACTGAGCGCGCTCCAGACAAAATACCAGACGCTGGAGGAGGAGCGCTTCCGCCCGCTGCCGACGCACAACTCGTCTGGCGACAGAGCGGGAGATCAGGCTGGTGACGCTGGCGGCGAGGCGAAGGCGAGCGACCGCGTCGAGTCGCTGAAGGAGCAGATCGCGAGTCTCACCGCCCACCGAGACCGCCTCGAGGATGCGCTGCGCGCGACGCACTACGACAAGATCTCGTACACGAACGCGCTCTCGAACGCGAACTCGCACAACCGCGTGCTGGCGAACGACCTGGCGCGCGCTGAGTCGAAGCTGCTGGAGCTGACCAGCAGTCACACCAAGCTGCAGCACGCTGTCGCCGACGCGAACGCGACGTTGGAGTCCCAGAAGCGCGAGATCGAGGTGCTGAAGGAGTCTCTGAAGCAGAGCGAAGACAACAAGCTGCTTGAGAGCGAGAAGAACGCGTCGCTTCACCGCGAGCTGCGCGCGATGGACAAGGTGCTGTCTCAGCGCGACGAAGAGTGCCGCGCGCTGAACTACTCGCTGCTCAACCAGAAAGCCGAAGTCGACCGCCTGACGAGCAAGATGGAGGCGATGGCAAGTTCGCTCACGGATGGCCAAGACGCGTCGGAGACAGCGGCCGGACGAAAGGCCGTGGTTGTGCACGAGATCAAGTGGTTGGAGGAAGAGCGCCAGGAGCTTCGCCAAGGGAAGGAGCAGCTCTTGGGGCAGGTGATGCAGCTCGAAGAAGAGCTCCTGAACGCAAAGTCCGCTGTCCAGCGGAGCGAGCTCGACAAGGACAAGCTTGGCGAGCAGCTTGAAGGAGCGGCGAAGCTGCAGGCGAACCTTGAGAACATGCTCGAGGAGAAGAAAGGCGAGTGTCTGGAGCTGTCCGGCAAGCTAGCTGCGAGCAAAGAGCAGGTCCGCGAGCTCCAGGGACGGTTCAACCAAACGCAAGTACTGCTGCACCGCGCAGATGACACGGAGAACGAGAAGATCCAGGTCCAGAGCGAGGCGCTCGGGCTGAGGAAACTCGTCGAGGAGCTGCGCGACCGCAACGCCAGTCTCAAGAACCGGATCGAGAACGATGACGTGCACGCAAGACGCCTGAAGGAGCAGGCGGAGAGAACGCAAGAGCAGCTCACGTTGGCGCAGCGAGCGAGCGGATCGCTGGAGAAGGAGCTCAACGAACTGAAACGGAGTTACGAGAGCACCATGATCGAGCTCCGGAACGCTCGCCAGGTGTGCAATCACTACCAGAACGAGTACGAGAAGCTGGCGCAGGAGCTACAGAGCCAGCAGCACTCGTTGTCGTCTGAGCAGAACGCACTCCAGTCGAGCCAGTCGTCGCTGAGCGAGCTGCGAAGTCAGGTTCGCCAGCTGCAGAGCGAGCTGAGTCTGAAGCAGAGCACCGTGCACCAGCTGCAGACGCGCCTCGAGCAAGAAAAGCTGAGTCACAAGACGGTCCAGAGTGAGCTGGCGATGTTGCACGACGAGATGCTGCAGCTACGCGAGTCGAACCGCGCGCGCGAGGTGTCGGTGAAGCAGCTGCGGGACGACGTGCAGACGAGAGACCGCGAGTTGACCGAGAAGAACGAAGCCGTCGAGAACTTCAAGCTCTTGATCGAGCAGATGGAGTCCTCGCGCGATCAGATGCTGTTCAAGGTGAAGACTCAGCAGCAGCAGATCCAGCGACACTTCCAAGAGACCGAGGATCTGCAGACCAAGATGGGCATACTCGAGAAGGAGGTGCAGACGAAGAGCGTCGAGATCGCTTCCCTGAAGAAACTGACGAGAACCCTCGATGGTGAGCGAGACAGCCTGCATGACCAGTTGGACTCGCTGACGGAGAAGTATCACGAAGTGTCGGAGCAGAACGCGCAGCTCCGCGAAGGCGCGGAGAGCGAGTCGTCTGCGATCAACGAGCTCCGAGCGCAAGTGGGGAGCTTAGTGAGCCAACTGAACGAGCGAGAGGACGAGGGGCAACGTCTGCAGTCGCGCTGCTCCCAGCTCGAATCCGAGGTGGACAGGCTCGAGCACATCAAGGGGATGCACGAGGCAGAGATGGCTGCTCTCGCGCAGGACCTCGAGAACATGACGATCGAGAACCAGGCGCTGAGTGAGGAGTGCACGCGGCTGCAGTTTGCGCACCAGTCCCAGAATCAGTCGTCTTCGGGTCTCCGACAATCGGTTCGGCAAGCTGAGCGAGAGCGCGACACGCTTAACATCGAGCTGGAGGACCTGAGGCACACGTACCGCTCGCTGATCCAAGAGCACGAGGGTGTGGAGCGAGCTCGTTCCCAGGTCGCTGAGCTCCATGAAGAGCTGGCGATCGTGAACGAGGCTTTGCGCAAGCAGGTGACGAAGCTCGAGAATGAGATGGAGGTCGTCAAGGGCAAGAACGCTACGCTGTCGACCGAAGTAGCGACGTACCGGGAGCAAGTGAGCTACCTGACGGACAAGCTGCAGACGAGTGAGCAGACGCTCTTCGACCGCGAGAACCGACAGCAAGATCTCCAGCAGGAGCTCGAGACGCAGCGGCAGATCTCCACCGAGATCTCGGCGCAGCGGTACGGGGCTCAGGCGCAGAGTGCAGCAGTGTCACAGCGAATTGTCCACTTGGAGGCGAAGGTGAGCAACAGCAAGTTCGAGACAAGAGCGCTGCAAGAGAAGTTGCAAGCGGAGCAGTCGCAGCGCCGGGCACTCGAGAATCTTGTCGCCTCGCTTCGGGAGAAGATCGCTGCAAACGACACTCTGATCGGTCACTTGGAGGAACAGCGCCAAGCGATGGCCCAAGAGATCCAATCGAGGCACCAGCGCCACGTGGCAGGGAACGCGATGGAGATGTCGGAGCTGAGCCACGCTCCGGCGAGGCGACCTCTCGACGGATCGGGGAGCTCTCACGCATCGTCGCGCGGCGAGCAGGAGGTCTCTCCACTCGCAACCTCGCACACCCACTCTCGCGCGAACAGCGAGACGCCTCAGTTGGATATTGACCGCGGGCTTGGGAACAGCGCCGTGTCGTCGATCCTGCCGCTTCGGTCGCTCGAAGAAGCCCAGCGCAAGTGCAAAGAGCTGGAAGACCGCTTGACACAGCAGGACGACACGATCAAGGTGAGTGGTGGATGGTTGCTCGCTGATCCCGCGCGAGGTGTTGTCGCTGCTACAGCAACGTCTGATCGTTTGCGTGTCGTTCAGCAACTCGAGCGATCTCGAAGCAAGTTCAAGCGCTTCGCGGTCAAGTACGAGCGCGAGATCGAGCAGGTGCGTCGGAGAACATGATCCGACGGCGAATCAGTGCGCGGAGACGGGTCTCCTGCTCACTCGCTGTTCCTCTTATCGTGCAGCGCGACCGTCTCATCACAGAGCTGCGGAGTTCGAACGCGTCATCGCTTGTATCGCCAGAGCTGCGCTCCGGACACGAGCACCGCCGATCCGGGTCTTCCTCGTCGTCGTCGTCGTCCACCACGGCGCGGCGATCTCGGATCGTGTCGAACACTGTCGGATCGTAATCCCAGAGATGAACACCGGCGTATGCAAGCGAGTGTCATCGACTACCACGCGAGCACCGACGTATGGAAGACGCACCTATCTCCTTCGTCTCGCTTGATGACACACCAGCTTGCTGCGCTCACACCTTGTCGTCGTCGTCGTCATCGAGATACTCCGTGTGCTCAATCTCGTACTCGTTGTTCCAGAGCGCGAGGACGAAGCTGGGCTTGCCCAGGTTCACCCCTTTCTTCTGGAGCGCCTTGAGGAAGTTCGCCACCTCCTGCTTGGCTTTCTTCGGGGGAGAGCCCGACACGGCAGCGCTCAGCTTCGCGGCACTCACCGGCACCCGCACCCCGTACACGAAGACACTTGCGTGCATGCGGACGAGCGCTGTCGGGAACCGCTCGATGCCGAAGCGCTTGAGGAAGCCCTCGCTGATCACCTTCTCGTCGTCTTTCTCGAGCACGCCGTACACGACGACAGGGTCGAACACGCCGTACATCACCCCTCCTCGTGCGGTCTTGTCCTGTGTGTGTGCTTCAGCGCGAACTCGAGACTGAGGCGCTTGCTTCGCTACGGATTCCAGCAAACTGGCTGATCCAAACCAACTGATGGATGTCGATCCCGCGATCGACCGTCTCGCGGGGGACTGCAATGTCGACACCCGTCATCTCCAGTCCTCGAGTTGCGAAGCCGACACCGCTCCCACCGACTCCCCTTGTTGGCGCTGTCGAGTGGATCAGATCCCCTCGCGCCATGGGGTGGTGGGATCGCAACAAGAACGCAGCGATCGACACGATGCAGCCACGCCCGGTGTGTCTCCAGTGTCAACGCCACAGCAACTCTACAACCTGGCTGGAACGCACGCCTCCAGTGTGGGCTTGACGCACAGCTGTGAGAGTCCTGTCGCTCGAGTCTGAACGTGCTCACAAGGTAGTGATCGGTGCCAGCCAGTCCTTGGACACTGTTGCCGTCTTGTGAGCCGTCGGACACGGTAACCGTGGTACCGAACGCCAGTATGCCTCCACCGTCGTCTTCCAGGCAGACGCTGCAGCTGCGCCACCAGCTCACGTGCGCGGGCGTGACGCTCCAGAGCGCGGCGTACGACACGACGCGCCACCACGTGGTCACGTACGACTCTCGCGCGCTCGCGCCGCACGCGCTGCGCCTCTTCTCGCTGCGTCGCGAGCTCAAGACCGTGCAGCTCTTCGATGCGTTCAACCCCCCACCACCGGCGTTGCCGTCACTCTCGACGAAGCAGAGTGGCATCAAGAACAACAGCGTCGCGAGCAAGGAGCTCTCAGTACCGGTTGTGCTCAGCATCTCGCTCGAGTACTCGGCGACCAGCGATGTGTTCATCTGCGTGTACTCAGCGCAGAGTGTGCCAGCGACGCGCGCGAAGTCCAAGCGCTCGGCCAGTCTGGGAGATTGTGCAGCGTTCAATGTGCTCTTCCTCGAACCGGTGACGCTCAAGAAGCTCGTACACTACCCGGGACCGCCGAGCCATCGTCTCCAGTGTGCGCACTTTGACGCTTCCTCGGATCGCTTGGTACTCGCGGTTCAACGGCGACAGCAGATTGGAGGCGAGGACACCACAGGCGGTGACGTCGGCGCGCACACTTCCAGCAATCAACAACACATGAGCACTCGAGACGAAGACGCGCTAGAGCACGACGGACTGTCGGAGTCGGATGCTCACCTTGGGACACACGGACCGATGCATAACCACATTGACATCCTCCGCATCACGAAGCGCGAGTTCAAGGTCACGAAACGAGAGGACAACGAGAGCGAGGAAGCTGCGGAGCAGCGGCGAGTCATGCTTTGCGTCGAGAAGGCAAGATCGCCCTTGCTGCATTCTGAGCAGATCCACTTGGTGTGCGGCGCCGACCAGCTCACAAGGCTCTTCGGCGTCGGTGGAGCGCCGCCTAGCTGGAGAGCCGGCGTCGTCAGCTTCCTGGTCGAGTGGCGTGAGAACTCGGAGCAGCAGCTCGAGCTCATTCGGCGAGTGACGTTCCACGACGCAGTCACTGCGCTCACAGTGTCGCCATGCTCCAGGTGGCTGTACTCCGGCCACGAGAGCGGATCGCTCCGAGTGTGGAGCATCGCCCTCAGCTCTCCCAGTAGAGCCAAGAACGGGACACAAAGCTACGAGCTGGGATCGTCACCGCTGGAAGCAGCATCGACAACATGGCACACGACTTCGATCGCCACGATCTGCGTGTTCGGCTCTAGTGACAATCGTGGCACAGGTTCCGTTAGCTGTGAGGACACCGACACCGTTGAAGCAATGGTGGTGACAGCCGGCGCAAACAGCGGCGTCGCGAAGCACTGGCGATTCCAAGTCGAGACTGGGCGAGCATCGTTCACTGAAGACGACCTCGCAGCAAGGCTCGACCTTGTCGGTGCACACAACTGCGAATCGGACACCAGCTCGGCGAAACAGAGCAGACACGAGTGTTCGAACAAGCGCAGGAAGATGCTGGTTGAAAGCGTGCTGACGACGATCCCGATATGTGTCGACATCGACATGGGTGGCTTCCTCGAGCGTCTACTGCTCGTCTTGCATGCGGATGTTATCAACGTACTCAAGGTACAGACCGTGATGCGAGTGTTGCAGACCACAAGCCACGGCAACGAGATCTCTGCGGTTCGAGTCGCTGGTCGTCGGTTGGTCGTGCTCAGTGGTGATCATACCAACTCGATCCATGTGCTTGACCCGAACTCTGCGAGAGCGCTGCAGTCGAACTGCGTCACACCGCCAGCGTCACACCGATCTTCGACGATTTCAGCCGTGGAATCCTTCACGACCAGCCACGGACGCTCGTTCGTTGCATTCGGCTGGAGTGCTGGAGGTGTGCTGGAGGTTCGATCTGTGGGCGCGAACGTGCGAGTGTTGATGCTCCAGGATCCTCGCCTGAACGCTTGGATATCTGCGATCGGCGTCGTTGTCCAGTCGACAGCATCACAAGCGAAGTCAGCAATCGTGACTACACTTCCCACTGAACCAGAGCCGGCAAATACCAGATCGTGGGGCGGTCTGTTGCGGACAGTATCTATGACAACACCAGCAGCGCGAGACGCGGTAGGGGTATCCAGTGCCATCCACTGCCACAAACCAGCGGTGTTCATCTTTGCTGGAACTGAGTGTGGGGACATCTTTGGGTGGAGAGCCCCGGTTGACTTCGACGGTGACGCAACGAGTGGCAGCGAACGGCTCGTGCTTGAAGCGAAGTACCGTCACAACAGCGCGCACGCAGCGCACGTGGTGCAGGTCACAAGCTTTCCTTCTCGAGTTGGACACCCGGACAAGATCGCGTCGCTGGGAGCAGACGGTATGGTGAAGGTGTGGGAGGCCCCCTCACTACAACTGCTCGGACACGTGAACACCACGAGCGAGAATCACGCGGGCATGCCGTCGTGCATGGGTTTTGTCGCAGATGACCGGAACCGCCACTTGATCGTTGGCTTTGAGGACGGGATGCTTGCAGTGTGGAGCATCGACGAGAGGAAGACCTCATTCGCAGAGATGCCCGTGTCGGCGCACCATGCACGACACGTCACGCGAGTATCAGCCCTCGATCGCCGATCGAGTGAGCGTGGCGTGGAGTTCATGACAAGTTCGCTCGATATGACAGTGATCATCTGGACGATCAAGGAGAACTCCGTGGAGGAGCGCCGCTACTTTGACATCGGAGCACCTGTGGTCGACATCTGCACGCTCGGGAACCAAGCTGTTGCGGCGTTGGCGAACGAGGTTTGCGCGCTCGAGTACTGCGCTCAAGCGGCGTCGGACATTGTGCAGGACATTCTCAGGTCTCCTCCGTTCGACAGTGTGGGCTTCAGCGAGCATCTGCTCGCACCAGGATCGGAAGTTACCAAGGCAGTTGAGCCAGTGCCTGCTACTGATGCAGTCGATGTCGAGGAGATTGCAATGTTGGAGACCGAGGTTCGCGCATCCGAACGCAGTCTTCTTGAGCTCTCGAGCACCGCCGTTGCAGAAGTTCCCCATCTTCCGGTGATTACCAGCGCTCGAGCAGATGACGACATCCTGGCGTCCGGGGCGATTGGTAGCGCCAAGGACGAGTCGGCGACGGATTCGTGCGCTGCACACCTCGAAATCCCAACTAGCCCAGCCATCGCCAGCACACCTTCGAACCTGCAATCGGAACGACCAGAAGGTGACAAGAGGGCAGAAGAGTCAAAGTCTGCTCGCCGAAAGAGTCTGCACTTCGACATCGAAACTCCTCCCGTGGACTTCCACCCCCCCGAGAGTGTGGAGGTTGCTAACGGAACCGACAACAAGGAGACGAAAACGGCAGTGCCAACGCGCAAGACGAAGAACCGGAAGCCATCCGTTGCGGAAAGCATCGGTTCCAGAGCTCGCGATGCGCTCCCAGATGTGTCCTTGGTAAACAGGCTCACGCTATCGCGGCACTTTCAACAGTGCTGGTCGGGAGGGTACTGCTGGTGTAGTTCAAGCTCCGAACTTCGAGTGACTTGGAGCGAAGTGACGTCCGACGAGGCGAACCCGACCTGCGATGGCTGTGGCAAACGAATTCACGTACTGACGCTGAAGCGAGCAGGGTACAAGCCACACTTCTCTCTTCGGGCGATACTGGGCGTCATCGTGGACGTCTACCAGAGCCTCTTGGCATCGAGCCACTCTCTTCTCTTCAAGAGCGCATCTCGATTCTCTTCGCGTGCGTCGGAGTCTGTCTCGATACACACCGCTCTTGTCCGCGTCTTGATAGCCAAGTTCGGCATGCAATCGGTTGTCGAGGAGAAGGTCAAGCTCTTCCTCGTGTCAGCCGCTCATTTCGTGCATCAAGTCGATGCGGTTGCAGTGTTCGGGGAGCTGCTTGCAATGTTCGCAGACACTTACGCCGACAGCGACGCACAAGTGCCGGATGAAATGGTAGCTCTGTGCGTCTGCTGCTACTCGTGGTTCTTCTCAAGGGCGATGGTGGTCAACGGCGATCTGATCATCGGGAGTCGGCGCGAACCACCGTTCGTTGGCTCGCGCCAAGACAGCGCTGCTGAGAGCGAGAAGGGGAAGAGCACCTGCTGGCAGTTTGTACACCTGCAGAATGCGCTGCTCTGCGCACAAGAGATGCTGATGTATCCGCTCGTCAGTCCATACTACCTGCGTAACATACTCACGTACGCTGGCGAGTACGCGCAGGATCACCCGACGCGACCGACAGCTGCGGGAGAACTTGCCCAAGACGCCTTCGACACCGTTCACGGCAACGCGAAGTGGATCGAGATCCACCGGTTCCTGCGGCTCCTCGTCGGCGAGTGGAAGCAGCAGAACAGCGAGTTCCGCTTGGCCGAGCGGACGCTGTTCGTGCAACCACTCTCAGACACTGTGTTAACGAACTCCGACTTTGCCGAGAGGAGGAGTGAAGTGGTGGAGAAGTTGCGGCTGATCTTAAGCTGCTTCATCTTCTACGATCACAGTCGCGAGGGCGTGATGACAGTCGTGGACTTCACGGGGATCCTCCGCAAGCTGCGATACCTCTGGCCGAACGAGAACGTGACAGAGGAAGAGGCGGAGAGCGACCAGCTCTCGCTGACGTTCGAGAACACGATTCTTGCAGCGAAGCGTCGATTCGCGGATCTCGACGGTGATGGCCAGATCTGTTACCTCGACTTTTGGGCAATGCTCTACATCGTTGGCGTTCGAACTCTGTCGCTACTCAAGTTCCGCGAGATCCCGTCGTTCTGCAAGGACTACAAGCTCGAGATCTCGCCCGACCTGCACGACCTCCTGCAGTGCTACATGGAGCGATCGAGTACGATGATGCTGCCACGTGGATTCCAGCTCGGAAAGAGTTCGCTCGATCAGCGAGCTGCTGTGCAGCACCAACGTCGAGTGCGCGGTCTCCACGACGGACTGTTCACGATGCCGACTGGACTGAGTACGTCGCTGTCGCTGCAGGAGTTGATCCGCATGGGTGGCGACAAAAGCGAGCAAGTGAACCCAAAGGACCAGATCTACCTCGAAGGCACGACACCAGCCCTCGCTCAGAGCTCCAGTGTCTCCGCGATGGATCGCTTCCGACCGCTGACGCGCGATTCAGAGGACACCAAAGGGAGGATGTTGCGCGGCGTGGGTCCTGTCGTGGTCGGTGTTCGTCAAACTGGACCCCGATCAAAGCCACGCGCGTTTCTCTCGGTTTCAGCTATGACGAACGACGTGCTTCCTAAGAGTCGTGTCAGCGAGCACCACGCTCAGCATCTACCACCGGATGTTCAAACGTCCCACGCCACCAAGGGCGGTTCAGCAAGCGCGGCAGGTAACACAAGCTCCGTGTTCTCAAGCACGTACATCCAGTTCCCGTTCGTTCGCCCTCGCCACAAGCGGGTCGTGATGCCTGCAAATGACGGATCAAGTGCAGCGGCAGGTCGACATGCAGGCGAGAGGACGCACCAGAGCGCAACGTTGGACGCGTCAAGTTTCGGCGTGTACGACTGGCCAGCGAAGATCCTCCAGGAGCACGAAGACGACGAGATCGCCAGCCAGGTGGCAGTCCCCAATCTCGTGAGGCAAGAGCATCCTGGACTCCTGCCATCACGTCGAGATAGCTACAAGGGCTGCAAAGTGTCAGCACCACAAGCGCTGCCTAGACGTGACTCACTCAAGCGACAGAAGAACAGCAAGAAAGATGAGTGTGTGACAGGATCCGTTGTCGGCGAGGGTCGAGAAGAGGTGACCGTGCCAAAGCCGAAAGCGAGCGAATCACGGTTGGCAGCGAAGAAGGAGAAGAGCAAGCCGACGGTTGTTGTGATTCCGAACGTCGAGAAGAAGTCCGTGAGGCTGCTCGCTGCATCAACTGCTGCTGTTCAAGTGTCGACGGCGATGGAAGCAGAAGTCGAACACGAAGAATCGCAGTCTCAAGCTGAGGTCGACGAGACCACTCGGATCAAGACTGTGTCCCCCATTTCGTCGGCTCCTAAGGCGCCAGATAGCACTGCGAGCGATGCTTCACTCTGCCATCCTGATCGGCGGGCATCTTACGCACACGATTTGCGCGACAACCCGCTGGCGGCTGAGGCGACTGCTTCAACATCGCTACTAGCACCCGTCACGGTGGGTGAAGATGTCGCGGAGCCACACCTGGCGCCAGTTCTTACTCTACAGGATGCTCTGCTGGAGAGTACGAACGCTCCGCTCGATACACCACAGCCGCAACAGCTCGAAGCGAACACTGAGCCATCACAACCGCCGCCACTACCAGCAGAGTCTCCGCCAAGTACCGCAATTGCGTGTCTTGAAGATGTCGTGAGCGAGGACGACGACAACGACGATGAGAGCCAAGGAGACAGCGATGACGGCGAGGAGGCCAAGCAAGATGTCCCTGACGCCACCGCAGCCGCCGTCGACACGTCTGAGATCAACGAAGCTGCGTATTTGGCGAACATCGAACTTCCGACGACCCTCTTGCTTGATCCTGAGAAAGACACCGACGTGGCGCTTCCGAGTGTGGCCGTCGTTCAGACTTCATCGCGCGTACCGCCTGCTTCTCCAGCACAGTTGGATCATGTGGTAGCAGCTTCATCGTTGGAGCCTCCCGTTGATCGTAATGCGAACACTCACCAGCTCTCGCCAAGAGCTAAGCAAGCTGATCTGGCGCCGCCAGTCCAAGACCAGCGCCGAGATGAGCAGCATGATACGAGAGAGCAGCCAGGGACAGACAAGGGGAACTCCACGACACGCACTACAGTAGCCATCGAGCAATCCGTGAAAGGAGCGGGCTACCACCACTCGTTCCGTTTCTCGCAGCAACCGGCGTTCCGATCAACCGCTACGGTGTTCAACAACCCTCTTCGCTCTAGTCAGTGGAATCCGATCAACGACTCCGACAGCGACGACGACGGCGACAAGAAAGCTGTGGGTCGAGCGCACACACAACAACTGGGCGAAGGGGATGAAGATGTGTACGAAGGTGTCGAGGACATCGAGCTGCAGCTGGCGCCGGAAGCCTTGAAGGCGTACCGAGCCGCGTTCGGTCCAAGGATGCGGCGGAAAGGAGCGAACGAAGCGAGCACGCCGTCGCTACGTCACTTTGGACTCGCGGTGTCCGCTGCAAGTGAGCTGAGCAGAGTGCCGTCGAAGCGCAATCTATCGAGGGACTTTGACCCAAGCGTCATGCGGAGCAAGACCAGGCTCGACGCTGCAGTGCCCTGGCTAGGAGGGAACGGTTCGAGCGCTCCGTACGACGGCGACCAGCCACTTTCCCTTCATAACACCGGCGGCGACATCATGTTCTCGTCCGAAGCGGAGGACCAGATGCGCCAGAGGTGGCTCTCGTTCTTCAGCCACGCGGAGGCTGCGATGTTTACTCCCCTGAAGCAGGAGCTGCGTGATCGAGAGGAAGCCCAACGGATCCTAGAGGAGAAGCAAAGCCGCTTGATGAAGAAGCGCCAGGAGCAGCAAGCGCAAGACACGCTCCGACTACAGCAGTCGAGGAGAGAGAGCGCAACGCTGAACGATCCGAGCCACGGTGGCGCAGCGAGCAAAACAGAGCTGCCATCGCCCTCAGCCCCAGACCCGGCGAACTTTCGCCTACGGCGAATGGCACGAGAGAGCTGCCAAGAGCTGCAGAGCGAGCTCCGCTTCGGTGAACGCGCGGCAGGAGAGCTCGCAAACGCAAGCGACGTGCAGTACTTCTTCTTTGAGTATGACCCGAACGCGCACGGGTCGATCTTGACACTGCGGCTAGACACGGAGCGCGGTGAGGCGGAGATCTTCATGTCGACGGAGACGAAGGCACCGTGCGTGAGCGACTTCATGTGGCGCTCCGTGGATAAGTCCAAGGGACTCGAGGAAGGAGACGGCCAGAAGCTCATCCTCTACGCACACGATCTCGCGAAAGCGACAGCAAGCGTTCGAGGGAACTCAATCGGAGAGGCTCACGAGGAGGCAGCGGTAGTGCCGTTCTACATCTCTGTGGTGAGCACAGAGCCGAACACGAAGTTCGCCGTAGCAGTGATGGTCTCGGGACAGAAGATGGAGCCGTCCCACGCGGTGAAGATGGTCGACTCGCTCATCCAGCAGTTCAACGTGCTCTCCAAGTCGTTCCAGAGCCACGCATCGTCGCGCTTCGTCGCGGCGAATCCGAGTCCTGAGCACCGCCAGAGTCGGCGAAGTAATGAGAGAGTCCCCGAGGCGATGGTCGGCGACGAGACCTCCGAGCGAGGTGTTGCAGTCCGTCGGTCGAAAGGGTCTCTGGATCAGAGTCAGGCGAGACACACAGAGAGGCTTCAGTACAGTCGTAACGGCGGTGACGACAACGATGCCAATGAGGAGGGAGGGAGTCCCGAGGAGTTGAAGTCGTGGCGTGAGGAGCGTGATACCAGCGGACGCGGCGACGATGACGCTGAGAACAGCGATAGTGGGAGTGGAGAAGATGACTCCGACTCGTTCCAGCACCTCCTCGAGTCCGTCAGCGAGAAGCGCGGCTTTGGGGCTCGCAGATTCAAGTCATTCTTCCTGTCGGGGCCGACGAGCGACCAGTTCGAGTTCATTCAGGATGAGGTCGCCGACTTCGAGGACGCAGTCGCTCGGTACTCCCCGGAGCGAGTCCGACCAGACACCGAAGCAGCAGTCGGTAGCAAGGACGGCGCCTCGTGCAAGCAGGAAGGGATCTTGCCTGTGACTGCAGGCGACCGACTCTCGGGTCTACTGTTCGCTTCACGCACACACGCTCGAAGAGCGTCCGTCAAGAGCCCGAAGCACCTGCTGTCTCCGCTCAAAGGCAGCGGCAGCGAAGCCTCAGCCTTGCCTTCGAAAGCAGCGCGCGCGTCCAGCTCGGCACTCCGCGTGGCCAAGTTCGCTCCCAAGCCGGTCGCGTACAGCCTCAGCTCGCTCAACCGCAGCAACCGCATCTCCAAGTCCAGCTCGACGCCGCAGCTGCTGTCGCGTCATATCATCCTGCCGACTGTCATCTCCCCGCCATCTCTCAAGTAGCACACACACACTGGAGATCTATGGCGCATACAGGAGGGGGTCGAGACATCGAGATGGAGAACGCTGCATTCACACCCACACATCTATCTACACGCAGGTTGGTTCGGCTCTCCGCTCTGACGGGAGTGCCATGATACTGTGCTATGCACGAGTCGGAAGTGAGTTCGAGCGTTCGTTCGCTCGCCCTCGACGCTGCCGCTAGCACCTGCCGCTGACCGACGACGCGAGCAGCTCGGACACATCCAAGTACTTGAGCCCGACTTCCGTGACGGTGTCGAGCGAGGGCTTGGCGGCTGGGAACCAGATGAAGTCTGGGTGGTTCTCCTGGCTCTTGTCCACCCACTCACCGCCGATGATGTTGTCGCTCTCGTCGAGTTCGAGGATGTAGGTGTAGTCGGCGCTCTTAGTGCTCTTCTCGACCTTGCCGGTGCTCACGAGGGGGCCATCCTCGCTCGCCTCGACGATCCACTTGAAGCGCGTCTTGACGAACATGAGCTTGACGGCAGACGGGTTGAACGGGTAGCTGTTCGTGCGGAAGTACTTGCGGCCAGCCTGCGCAGGGTCCATCGGGGTCGCCTCGAGCACCTCGTAGCTGCGCACCGGCTGGTTCCACACCTCCGCGCCGGCGGTGACGTCGACGATGAACGAGTGGTCGAGAAGCCCGAGCATGTTTGCGACAGCGATGTGGAAGAAGCCCGCGCCGACGTCCCGGCGCGTGATGTCCTTGAAGCGCCCGTACTGGTCCTTGTTGTTCGCCTCGCTGTCCTTCCCGTTGAAGCGCGTGCCGGTGAACACCGTGTCGATGTGCGCGCCGTCATACGCCATGGACACGAGCGCCTTGATGTCGAACGGCTGGAACTTGACGCCGTTCTTCGTGACGGGGCATTTGGGCTCGGCTTCGAGCAGCGCGGCCGGTGCCCACGCGTGGCAGATGCCGAACCACGTCGGGATGCAGAAGCCGCGACCCTGTCCTTCGCGCTTGGCGCACCGACCGCCGTCGCCCGAGAACATGCACTCGAAGTCGCTCGAGCACGCCTTCCGTGACTTCTGGGAGTCAATGCCGTTCACCTCCGAGACCTTGTTCATGAAGGCTTTGACGTCGAGTTTGAACGCCTTGGCGTACTTCTCCGCGGGACTCGCCTGCCACCGATCCCACTTGTAGTTGATGCTGTCCAGGAACACGGGCCAGTAGCTGCTCGGCCACGGTACCGGGTCGATGCCGCCTTTGCGCGGCAGGTCGTCGAACGAGTACACCATCTGCTTGCCGAAGAAGGTCTCGAGCCGCGCGAGATCCTCGCTCGTCGCGACCTCGAGCTGCCGTCCTCCACCGACAGTCGCGTTCTCGTAGCTTGCGGTGACCACGACACCGACCCCACCTCTGACTTCCTGGTCGCTTGTGGCGTCGAGTGCTCTCGGACCTGTCTGAACGCTGTCTGCGGCCGCGACGAGCAAGTCTGCGAGCGAGTCCGGGAGCGACCTCGCCATCGCGCGATACGAGACCGAGTCTGCGGGAACCTGCGCGCCGAACGCCGGGTGGTTCGCGTCCAGCGCCACCGTCTTCCCCACAGGCGTGAACGGGTTGAACTCGAGCGGAGAGCTCCTCGCGACCTGCGCTCCGAGCTGGAGCGCGAGTACGGTCGAGAGAACGAGCGACTTGGCGGTCATAGTCGAGCGTCGGTGGGCTGCAAGTTGCGGAGTGAGCGAGGAGCTCCGCTCGTCTGGTAGGTCACGAGAACTCCAGTTGGCGTGCAGACACGCCCGCATCCGGTTCGGGTGGCACCCAAGTGTCACTCCGGAGATCTCGGAGGTCTCGCGAGACCAGACAAGCAGAGCTGGCAGTTCGCAGTGTAGAAGCAGTAGCGGCATCCGGTTCTGCCGTACGGCAGCCCGCGCTTACAGTGTCCACGACACCTCTACCTCCTCGCTTCAGGCTCAACGCTCGCGACGGCGGTGACCAACGCGCAGACCAACGGCGACGCACATCAAAACTCGTTACAACCGCACGTGGAACGCTCGACATCTCTCCTACTGTACTAGGTGGTTGGTGCGCAGCCCTCAGCCCCTCAGTAGCTCAGCAGCTGCCGCTCACGGACGCGTCGAGCAGCTCCTTGACCTCCTTGTACTCGAGCCCGACCTCCGTCTTGGCGCTCAGGTCTGGCGCCGCCGCCGGGAACCAGAGGAAGTCCGGGTGGTTCTGGTTCGACCCGAAGAGCCATTCGCCGCCGAGGATGCGGAACCCCGCGTCCGTCTCGAGCAGGTACTCGTAGTCGGCGAACTGCGTGTGCGCGTCCACGCGCTTGGTGGCGACCAGCGGTCCATCCTCGCCCGCCTCGACGATCCACATGAAGCGCGTCTTGACCTGCAGCAGCCACTTGGCGTCCGCGTTGAACGGGTATGTCGGCCGGTTGTAGAACGTCTTGCCCGCCATCTCGGGCGAGTGCCACGCCATCTCGAGCACCTCGAAGCTGCGCACCGGCTGGTTCCACACTTGCGCACCGGCGGTCACGTCCACCACGAACGTGTGGTTGAGCAGCCCGAGCATGTTGGCCATCGCGATGTGGAAGAAGCCCGGGCCGAGGTCGCGCCGCCGCGGGTCGCGGAATCGCCCGAACTCGTCCGTGGCGTTCGGCTCGTTGTCCTTGCCGTTGAAGCGCGAACCCGTGAAGACGGTTGACAGCGCCGCGCCGTCGTACGCGAGCGTGAGCAGCGCCTTGATGTCGAACGGCTGGAACGTCACACCGTTCTTCGTGACCGGACACTTGGGCTCCTTCTCCAAGATCGACGCCGGTGCCCACGCGTGGCAGATGCCGAACCACGTCGGGATACAGTAGCCCTTGGCGCTCCCTTCGCGCTTGGCGCAGATGCTGCCGTCCTGCAGCGGCGCGCAGGCGTCGTCACTCGTGCATGCCTGCCGGTGGGTCTGCGAGTCAATGCCGTTGACCGCCGAGACCTTGTCCGCGAACATCTTGACGTCGTGCTTGAACGCCTTGGCGTACTTCTCTGCGGGACTGAGCGCGCCAGCGCCTTGCTGCCACCGGTAGTTGAGCGAGTCCTGTGCGATGGGCCAGTAGCTGCTCGGCCACGGCACCGGGTCGATCCCGGCCTTCGCGGGCAGCTTGGTCACGTCGCGCTCCATCGGCTGCTTGAAGTAGCGCTCGAGGCGCTCAAGGTCTGTCGACCCGTGCAGCTCGAGGCGGCGCGTCAGGTCGCTCGGCGCGTCGGCGCCGGGACTCACGACCCCCACGTCGTCGGCGTCAGCCCCCGTGAGGACGTCGAAGGTTGCGGCCGCGAGGTACTCGGCGCCGCGCGCCGGGTGGTGCGCGTCCAGCGCCACGACTTCGCCCACGTCCATGCGCGGGTTGGTCTCGAGCGGCGACCCGTTGACCATCGCCAGTAGCAGCAGCAGCGGCAGCAGCGCCGCCTGCAGGGAGCAGCTCATGCTCATGGTGCTGCGTGTCGAAAACGGCGGCGAAGAAGGCGAATGCGAGCATGTGGGCTGGCGAGCGCCATCGCGCTGCGTCGAGATGCGATTCCTGCTCAGCAGGTGGCTCTGTGGCACCACATCGTGGCAGCTGGCAGATGGCATGTAGAATGCGGTCATTCTCCGACTCGATTCGAGTCGGCAGTCGAGTTTGACAAGCATCTGTCGCGAACGAAGTTGCTCGCGATCAACGCTTCGCTCGCTTCAACCACTTGCACTCGACTGCAAGCCAGCCCACTCGCCGCGTTGGAGCTCTCCTGGATCGATCACTCTCCCTCTATTGCTCTCTCTACCTCTCTTCTAACGGCGTCATAGGCTCTCCTCGCTGTCCCCCGCCGTCGCTTTCGCCTTTGTCTCCTTCTTCGCCGCCTCCGTTCGCTCGGCACCTCGACGCTCGACCTCTGAGTCATCAGTCAGGTCCGTGAGCTTCACGGCGGTGTCCACCATATCGTACGGCCGGCTGTGCACGTCGCTTTCGCCGTTGAGGTCTCCGCCGCCCTCGATTGCCGCCGCCTTCGCTTTCTTCTTCGATCGCTTCGTCTTGGGCTTCTCCGGCAGCCGCAGCGCCGTGCCGCAGTGGCGGCAGAAGTTGGCGTCCTGCTGGTGCATCCCGCGGAAGCACCGCGTGCACTCGCAGTTGAGGCGAAGCGCCTCGCCCTCCGTCTGCGTGTTGAGCACGAGGGGACACGCGATGACGCCGTAGCCCGTGAACATGACCACGGCCGCGATGAGACGCCCGGGCACCGTCTGCGGCGCGATGTCGCCGTAGCCGACGGTCGTGAGCGTCACGACGGCCCAGTAGAGGCTCACGGGGATGTTCGAGAAGCCGTTCTCCTCGCCCTCGATCAGGTACATCGTGCAGCCGATCACGACGATGAGCGAGAAGACCGTGAACATGAACACCGCCACGCGCATCTTGTTGGCGTCGATGTTCTCGTTCAGCGCGCGCGCCGCGTCCACGAAGCGCACGAGCCGCAGCACGCGGAACACGCGGATGACGCGGAAGATGCGCAGCGTCGCGAGGTCCGCAAGCGGTCGCGCCGGTGGCAAGAAGAACGCTGCATGGAGCACAGCGCACATGTAAGAGAGAGAAGCTATCAAGCGTGTTGAGCGGAAGCCGCCCTCGACACGTACTGATGAACGTCGGCACGATGGACGAGATGTCGACGATCCCCATGGCGCTGCAGATGTACTCGCGCGGACGCCGGAGACAGCTCACGCGGAGCACGTACTCGCACGAGAACACGAGCGTGAAGATCACCTCGCAGCCGTAGATGAACTCGCCGTGCTCTCTCCGGATATGGTGCACGCTGTCCATGATGGCTGAGATGTCGACAAGAGGCACACGAGAGGTGTTTGGTCAGCGTTAGAAGAAGCATTGCGCAGACCGCCCCAGTCTCGACAAACGCACCTAGCACGACGCTCGCGGTGATCATGATGAGCAAAACGACGCCGCAGAGCTGCCCGTGCATCGTGTTGCTGCCGAAGAGCGTCTCGTGGACGTACTTCCAGAAGATGCCGTCGCGCGCGTCGCCGTACTCCTCCTGCTCGCAGATCCCTTCCTCCGAGATGTCGAGCTTGCTCCACGTCTGCTTGATCGCCGAATTGGGCAGCTGCATGAAGTTGCGCAGGCGCTGGCGCGCCGTCAGCGGCGCGTCGGCCATCATCCCGTCTCCAGCGAACTCGAGCGCTGTCGATTCGGCTTTCGACTCGCCAGCGCGACCAGAGCCTCGGATCTCGATCTCCACTTCCTCATCCTCCCCATCGTTGTTCGCTGTATCGTAGCGCCTCGGCGCGATGGCAGCCATCGTGCTGGCGGTGCGGCTGGGTCTGGATCGAGGGTGCGGGCTTGCGGGCTTGCGGCCACGGGGTCGCTTTTCGACTGACGTCCGATGCGAGTCTGGGCGACACGGCCCGAGGCTCGCGGCCTCGACTCCGGAGGTCTCCGGAGGTCTTGTCTTCCGATCCTTCTATTCACAGCCGACAAGATTTCCGATCTTTGAGACGTTTCGATGTTTCCTAAAATTTGCAGTACAAATTTAACGAATATGCGCATCCGGTAATATATGTGAAATATTTCGCCAGATGTGCCGCTCCGAGCGGCACGCAGTACCCTTTACGGCCTTTTTCTGCGCGCGGAGCTGTCCCACTGTATAAACTATAGTGAAATCAAGATGTCCGCCAGGTATTAATACTAAACAGAAGTTGGCTCGGAAATAGAGAGGAAGGTATAAACTATAGTGAAAGCAAGATGTCGGCTAGGT
>JAASFS010000034.1:0-51724 GCA_023333865.1 Globisporangium perplexum | reverse complement strand
GGTCAAAAGAGACGCCTCCTCTGCTGCCTAGCGAGCAAGAGAGCGAGCGAGGAGAACGGTCTTCTCCAGCGAACGGAACGCTCCGCCGTCCGTCAGCCAGGTCGACTCGGACTCGCACTTGGTTCCTTCCCTCCTTCCTTCCTGCGCACCGCGCTGGTGGAAGAACCGCTCCTCGAAACGCTACCGACAGCGAGGCGCTCGCCACCTCCGTTGTCGTCCTCGCCGCCGCCGCCACTACCATTGTGTGTTGACCCTCGGTCTCGGGATGAAGTAAGATCCGAGCTCTTTGCCACACAAGAAGTTCCAAGACCCCGATCGACGACGAGCTCAAGCGCGCAGACGAACGAACGAGCGGAGGTGGTGGCGGTGATGATGATGGATAAGCAATCCTGTCTGCCGAGACCGTAGACACCGCCGCCGCAGCTCTTGCGAGCGGGAAATCTCTCTCTCACACGGGCACCGCGACGTCAAAACACCTCGGCCCGACTCGATGGTTCTCGCGCTGATCCTCCAGCTCGCGCGCACGCCTCGGATCCATCGCCACCGCCACGCGCGCATGAAAAGAGCCCGAGGCTCTCGAGCTGCTCTCTTCTGACGCACCCGCAAGCGCTCACTCGCAAGCACTCTCGAGAAGCCAGGACAAAGCCGCCGACTCTTCCCTCTCCAAACCGCGCTTCTACCTCTGTATCAAGCGTATTCCGTTCTCGCGGACGCTTTCTTTTAGGATTTCACCTCCTCTTCAAAACGATAGCTCCCTCTGTTTTTCGAATCGTCGCATTACCTGAGGCCATACGACAACGACGCCACCGGAGGACAGACGGTGTACACCCCGCCCCACCCTCGTGCTCGCTCGCTGCTGGTCGGTCGCTCTTCGCCTTCCTCACAACTGAAAAGAGAGCTCTTCCGGCGACGACGGCGACAGCGACGGCAGCGGAGGCGGCAACAACCCACACGCGCGACGACCCCACCCACAGCGGCGACGATGCCCGCGACCGACGAGTACGCGCGCACGCGGCCGTCCAACCCGGAGGTCTACGCGCGCCGCCAGGCGCTCAACAGTAGCAACGGCAGCAGCGGCAGCGGCGCGCACTTCTCGGCGAGCGCAACCGCCGCGTCCGGGTCGCGGCAGCAGCGCCCGAGCGGCGCCAGCCTGCAGTACGCCGGTGCCAGCAGCAGCAGCAACGGGGGCCGCGCCTCATACCAGCAGCCGTCGAGCGCGCAGCAGCAGTCGCAGAAGCCGCTGCGCCACTCGCTCTCGCACGAAGCCGAGACGCTGCAGCGCAGCAGCAGCAGCGCGAACGCGACGGCCAACGTCTTCAGCCGCCCGGTGAACGCGACCGACCGCTCGGCGTCCGCCGGCTCGTCGTCCCACCGGCGGCTCGCGGACAACGAGATCGTCAAGGTGGAGATCCCGCGCTGGAAGTCCAAGCAGGTGGAGTACGGGCGACCGCACCACGGGTTGCTCAGCTCGCTCTCACCCATGGTCTCCGCTGCCACGGGCACGCGCTCCACCAGCTGGAACGGCAAGGAGCCCACGGACGCGCGCATCTCCACGACGAGCGCAGGCAACGCGGGCAGCGGGAGCTCCACGCGCGCGGGCAATTCGTCGTCCGCTGGTGCGAGCGGGGGCAGCAGCGGCGACGGCAAGCGCTACACGGTCTTCCAGGTCTACGTGCACTACCAGAACGGCCGCGTGATGATGCTCGAGAAGCGCTACTCGCACTTCCGCGAGCTGCACAAGCTGCTGCGCCACAAGTACGCCGCGGTGAGCAAGATGTACTTCCCGCCCAAGAAGTTCTTCATGTCGCTCTCGCTGCACGTGATTGAGCAGCGCCGCGAAGGCATCGAGAACTACGTCAACGCCGTGCTGACGCTGCGGCCCCGCCCGGTGGAGCTCGCGCAGTTCCTCTCGGGCGGACTCGGGCAGAGCGACAACGACGACGACCCGGAAGCGGACCTCTTCCTTGACATCTCGAACCTGCGCGGCAGCAACCTCGCGACGACAACGACAGCGGCGCCGGCGGCGGCGACCCCGAGCTCGGCGCTGATCCAGATGTCGGACTTTGACATCCTCAAGATGCTTGGCAAGGGCTCGTTCGGCAAGGTGTACTTGGTGAAGCGCAAGGCGACGGGCGAGATCATGGCAATGAAAGTGCTGCGCAAGGCGGAGCTCGTAAAGCGCAGCCAGGTGAACCACACGATGACGGAGCGCCGCATCATGAGCTCGGTGAACCACCCGTTCATCGTCGGACTGCGGTTCTCCTTCCAGACGCACAGCAAGCTCGTGATGCTGTCGGACTACTGCTGTGGCGGCGAGATCTTCTTCCACCTCAAGAAGTTCCGGTCGTTCTCGGAGGCGATGGTGCGGTTCTACGCCGCGGAGCTCGTCGCGGCGCTCGGCCACCTGCACTCGAAGGACATCGTGTATCGCGATCTCAAGCCGGAGAACATCCTGCTCGACGAGTCCGGGCACATTCGACTCACCGACTTTGGACTGTCGAAGATGAGCTGCACCGAGTTCGCCGGCGCGAAGACGTTCTGCGGCACGCCCGAGTACCTCGCGCCGGAGATGCTCATCAGTCGCAAGAAGAAGACCGAGTACGGCAAGGCGGTGGACTGGTGGAGCCTCGGGACGCTCATGTACGAGATGCTGACGGGGTGGCCGCCATTCTTCGACCGCAACATCGAGCAGATGTGCACGAAGATCATGAAGTCGCCGCTCAAGTTCCCGTCGCACTTCGGGCTGAGTTCGGAGGTGAAGAGCATCATCGCGGGGCTGCTCGAGCGGGATCCGACGTACCGCTTGGGCTGCCGTCCTGGTGCGGGTGTGCAGGACATCAAGAACCACGCGTTCTTCGCCGAGGTCGACTGGGAGCTGCTGGAGAACCGTGGTGTGAAGCCGCCGTTCAAGCCTCGCGTGCGCGGCCCCACGGACATCCAGAACTTCGACCGCGAGTTCACCAAAGAGACGCCGGACCACCAGTTCCTGCAGGTTCGTTGGCGTTCGCTTACAGCGCCGTCGTGGGGTGGAATGGTGTGAGAGCGCTTGCTTGAGCGCGCACGGTGCTGACGCTTACGCGTGGTTATGTGTGTCTGTGCTGTCGTGGCGCTGCAGCAAGACAAGCGGCTGATCGTGTCGCCCAAGAACGAGTTCAACGGGTTCTCGTACACGCCACGCACAGCGTCGGTGCCGTCGACCTCGAAGGGAAGGTCGTCGTCGTCCACAGATCCGCGGCTGAGCACCGACAGCTACGAAGGCAGCAGCATGCGGCGGAACTTCTCCCTCTCGTAGCCGCTCCCACCCGCGAGTTCGTGAGCGCGGACCCACACTCCGCCAACCTGAATTATATCTAAGCGTAGTACTTGCGTTCGAAGCGCTCGATGGGCGGACGGCGGCCGACGAACTGCTCCCGCTCGCTGTCCCCAGTGCTGGACAGCGGTGATCCAGCGATCCGCTGCAGCCGATGGCGGTCCGACAGCGCTCCCGGCGGACGCGAGCTGAGCTGGAGACCGAGTGTTTGCTGCCAAGAGAGAACTCGATTCATAGAATACAAAGGCGAACGAACGAACGCTTCACGGTGCTGGGAACTCGCGGGTGTTCGCGGGCTCTTGGTCTAGGGAGGGAGGGAGGGAGAGGAGGGGTGCTGCACTCAGCTCGTGCTGCGACCGGCGCCGGCGCCGCGGTACTGGAAGAACACCGGCATCATCTCGCGCATCGCGTGCGCCACGCCGTGGTCTTTGAAGTTGTAGATACGCTGCCACTTGCCGTCCACGTTCGCGTACCGGTGGTTCACTTGGTGACACTGGGCTGTTCGCACGCAAGAGGGAGAGAAATCGTCAGTGTGGTTGTCTCTGTCGAGGCCAGAGAGCAACATCTCTCGCTAGACACGCGTGTGGACGCACCATTGCAGCCGTGACACAGGTCGTAGTCCGTGCAGATCGTGCAGTTGAAGCGCGGCCCCTTGAAGTCCGTCTCCCCGCACGAGTCGCAGATGAACCCGAGATGCCGCCCCTCCATGATGTACTTGAGCGTGCGCCGCGGGTCTTCGCGACACTTCCGGAACGCGCTCCGCACGCGGAACTTCGGGATGTCTAGCTGCTCCGCCAGTGTCTCGATCGTCTCGAGCGTCGGGACCTTGGATGTCGTGTTCTGCAGCAGCGACTCGGCGTGCACGTATCGAGACTGGAGCAGGTGCTGCATCGCGCCAGTGAACGCGCTCTGCGCAGCCGCCGTGCGCAGCGTGAAGATCACAATGTCGGCGGGGTAGAACGAGAACTGCTGATGGCGCGGCGGCTCCGAGGCATGTGTGTACCACGGAACCGGATCCGAGAACACGGTCGGCGCGATCTCCTCCTTGTACATGACCATCTCGGACGACACGCATCCGAGGCGCTTGGCGACGCACTCGTAGATCGCGCCGGACGACAGATGCGGCACGAACCTGATCCGTCCGATGTACTGGAGCTGGTTCGTGCTCGGGTTCATGATCTTCACGAAGATGTACGCATTCGGGATCGGAGCAGGTACTGCGTCTGGCGACGGGGGCACAGGGACCGACGTCGGGTACCAGCAACCGGGGACAGCAGCTCCATTCGCCGCGACAAGCGTGCTGAAGGGGTCGTCGCCGGTCGGCATGCCTGTGTCGAGCGGAGCGTCATCCTCGGTCTTGCTCTCGACGTAGATCTGGCAGAACGAGTAGGCGTCGATGTCCACGCCGTCACACAGCAGGTTGCCGAACATGGGCTGATGCTTGTCGACCTTGGACTGCGTGAGCAGCTTCCTCGGCCGCAGCGCCTGGCCCGAGACCACGGGCTGGTTGAAGCACCAGACGTTCACATGCTCCGGCTTCACGCCGTACTTATCCTGGAGCTTCGTGAGCAGGTCCTGCAGCGTGCAGCAGAACGGCAGCTCGAGCGTGTCGACGCGCGAGAGGTCGACGAGGCCGAGGTGGTGGTGGCGCTTGAGATCCTGCTCGCGCACGACGCGGAAGGTGATGGCCATGAGCCGCACCTTCGCGGTCACGGTGAGTGCGTCACCGCGCAGGTAGCCGTTCGCCGGGTTCTTGAGCGTCTTGAGCGCGCCGAGCGAGTGCACGCCCCAGTTGTTGAGCTGGCTGTCGAACTTGTTGTCGACGAGGCACGAGTGCCACTCAATGCGCCGCGTCGGGTCCAAGTGGTTCGCGACCGAGAGCGAGAAGACTGCGCACGTGAGCCAGCCGGGCGGGCGTCGGTCGAGGTCCGTGAGCACCAGGTAGACGCTCAGCACTTTGCCGGCGTACTGCGCCTCGTTCGGGTTGCCGTTCGGGAAGATCCAGAGGCAGAAGCGATGCTCGCCGATCGCGAACGTCTCGGACACGATCTTCTCGACCGCGAGCGCGCTGAGCGCCGGGAACTTGGGGATCTCCACGCGCAGCTCGGCACGCTCGCTGCGCCGGTGCTTCTCCACGAAGCAACGGCGCCAGCAGCCGCCATAGAGTCGGATCAGCTGCGCACATATGACGCAACACACACACACAAGTGCGACGCGTCAGCGCACTAGACAAGCTTCCCACCGAGTGCCAACGCGGAGACGCACGTCGTAGTCCGGCGCGCCGGGCAACTGCGCCAGCACCTGCGTGCGCAGCGTGGGCCAACGCTGCATGCAGACATTGCGCCACACGTCGCAGTCGAACGTGAGCTGCGCGAGCGCGCGGCACACGAGCGTGCACGCGAGCAGCGAGTCGCCGTCCAGCATGCCGAGCACGAGTTGCATCATCTCGGTCGGTAGCTTGTGCGCGAGCGTCGGCAGCGCTCGCTCCGCTTCCACGTCCACGCCCACGTCCTCGTCGGCGTCGGCGTCGGGTGCCGCCAGCATGAGCGCGTCGCCATCCGGCGCACACTCGAGCAGTGCTGCGAGCGGCCGCGCGCTCACGGACAGCACTGTCTGCGGGCTGCTGCGCGCGCGGTGTTTGCCGAGCGCCTTGTGCCAATGACGCCTCTTGGCGGCGGGCGACGCCAGCGGCGGGTTCGGCATCGCGTCTGGCGAGGGGGAGCGGCGGCGGTGGCGGCGGCGGCGGCGGCGGCGGGCGTGGGGCTTGCGGGGCGGCGCGCGGAAGCGGGAGTGGCGCTTGGCAGCGAGGCGGCGGGGCGGGCGGCGTCCTGTGGAGTGCACCACACCCCTTCGCGTTCACTGCGATCCAACATTGGGCATACAAACTTCAAATCAAAGGCTCGAAAGCTAACTGAACCAAAAAAACGATAGAAAAGATTTTGTTGAAATTATACGTTAGATTCATGAAATAGAGCTTTTCGCAGGCTGAATTTTACCAAGTCGAAGTTGAAGTCGGCGATCGCAACCGCTCGAAGGAACACCTGGCGGCGGCACATGGTACGGCGCGCGAAGGAACCCGCGCGGCCGGCGAGCGGCGCGAATGGCGCGCCGTCCAAGCCTTACGCAGCATCGGCGGCGGCAGCAGCGGTCGCCGCGCGCGCGAAGCCCACGATCGCCGCAATCGCGCAGGCACGTCCCCTCGATCTCCTCTCGAGCTGCATAAGGCGGCTGATTGACACATTCTGGCTGCTGCGAACTACCCATCTGCTACCGCTACCGGCCGCTCCAGATCGAGAAGAACCGCGAAGACCGGCGCCGCGCGATGGCGGTCGCCAAGAAGGAGCGGCAGCTCGAGAGCCAGCAGAACGAGCGGCTCGGACAGCCAGGAGACGTGGACTTCCAGCGCATGATCCGCGGCTTCCGCGAGCAGAACGGCGACAAGAAGCAGCCGCACGCGGCCGCGGGTGAGACCAAGATCGCCATTTGCGTGCGGAAGCGCCCTGTGAACGCCAAGGAGGTCAAGCGCCGCGACTACGACGCCGTCACGTGCCTCAACCCCATGGCGATCGTGCACGACTGTAAGCTCAAGGTCGACGGCATCACCAAGTACCTCGACAGCAACGCCTTCAGCTTCGACCACGTGCGTGCTGCAGACGCGCGTTTGCATGCGCCAGTGATGTGGGAGGTGGTGGAACGGCCGCCGTCTGACGTGTCTGGACACACTTGACTCACTTGACACTTGGCACCAGACGTTCGACGAGCAAACGCCGAACGAGGTCGTGTACAACTACACGGCGCGGCCGCTGGTGAACTTCGTTTTCAGCGACCGCGGGCGGGCGACGGTCTTCGCGTGAGGCTTCTTCGGGTGTTATCTGGACTGCCGAGGTCGACGCGTGACGCCCGCTCTCTGGTGTCTGTGTCTGTGTGCGCGCTTGCTGACTCGCTGTTAGCTACGGGCAAACCGGGAGCGGGAAGACGCACACGATGCAAGGCATCCAGAAGCAGATCGCGGCCGACGTCTTCGCCCAGATCCACGCGCTCGAGAAGAGGTGGGTCGGGAGCACCACTCAGCTTGTGGACGCTGCAAGCAGCATACCGGATTGACACTATGCTGATCGTTTGCACAGAGGCGTGACTCTGGACGTGTCGATGAGTTTCTTTGAGATCTACGGCGGCCGCTGCCAGGATCTCTTGCATCGAAAGCGACTCACGATCCGCGAGGATGGAGCCGGCGAGGTCCAGATCGTCGACCTGGAGGAGGTGCAGCCGCGGACGACTGAGGAGCTGCTGCAAGTGATCAACAAGGGGAACAGTCTGCGGACCACGCACGCGACGGAAATGAACGACGTGTCCTCGCGCTCCCACAGCATCTGCCAGATCAGCATCCGCGAGCGCGGGAGCTCGCAGTTGTACGGCAAGCTCTCTCTCATCGACCTCGCAGGGAGCGAGCGCGGCGAGGACACGAAGAACCACAATCGCCAGCGGCGGATGGAGTCGTCGGAGATAAACAAGAGCCTGCTTGCACTCAAGGAATGTTTTCGGTGCGTGTTGAGGCTGAGCGATGCGGTGCTGAAGCTGCATGGCGCTGCGTGGTGCTGACCCGTGTGCATGATCTGCTTCCTCGCGCTTTAATCGCATTGGCAGAGCGCTCGACAGCGGAGGGCGTGGAGCGCACATTCCGTTTCGGGCGAGCAAGCTCACGCAAGTGCTGAAGGACTCGTTCGTGAACGCGAAAGCCAGGTGAGATGGACACATGTACCTGTACGAATGCCCGCGTTTGGACGAGACACAGAGAGGACTGACGTTCGACTTGGCGGTCGCTAGGACGGTGATGATCGCCGCGGTGTCGCCGTGCTCGTCGTCGTCCGACCACACCCTGAACACGCTCCGTTACGCTGACCGCGTCAAGGAGAAGCACGTGTCTGCTGACGCCTTCGACGAGGCTGGCTCGGATGCCGCTGCGGTGGATCTCAACGACGTCAACTTCGAAGCAGGTGCGCGAGATCTGCGAAGACCAGGAGCAGCGGATGCGTACATTCGATCGTGGGTTCGAGTACTGATCTGTGGTTGTCGAGCAGACACGGAAGATGGCGAACTGCCACCGGCGCGCTACCGCGACTTGGGCGAACTCGGCGATGATGACTACGATGACGATGACAACGAGCAGGACGGCTTGCCGGAGGAGGGGGATGACCACGATGGCGAATATGAGTTGCGAGAGGCACAGCGGTACCGATCCGACTCGGCTTCGAACCACGACATCAAGCTGCTGCATCACAGCCTCCGAAAGCAATCGCGTGCGTGCGCAGCGTGTTGCGGTTGGGTGATTCATGCACTTCAGTGTTCACAACGATCCTCTTGCGGCGACGCTCCGCGCAGGCGAACCGAGTGGCGCTTTTGCAGGCGAGTACGATCTGGAGGCGCTGCACGGCGTGGTACGAGAAGCTTTGCTGATACTGCGAGCGTCTGCGGCACCGCTTCTGGCTGACTGACACGGATGGTTATGTCTGTGAAGGTGCAAACGATGTACGAAGAGCAGGAGAGCCTCCTGAACTCGCATATGAATGCGATCCAGGCACGAGTGCTTGTCCCGTTGCCCGCTCGCACGTTTGCTGAGCGAGCTCAAAAGTTCTCATGTGTTCGATCTCGATGATGCGGTGCAGGAGAGCGCGGAGCTCTTGACCGAAGAGGGCTTGCTGCTCGCCGAGATCCAAGGGGACAGCGTCGTGGACTACGACATCGACAAGTACATCACGCGGCTGGACGAGGTGCGTAGCCGCGTTGATGTCGTCGGTAGACGCGTTGAAGGGTCTGGCTGACGCTCAGGATCGGGCTCGACCAGATTCTGCTGCGGAAGGCGGACACGATCGACGCACTGCGGAAGCAGCTGAGCGCGTTCCGCAAGCGCTGCGAAGAGGAAGAGACCGCTTCGAAGTGCGTGGAGCGGATGCCGACGTACTGAGCCAGAAACGTTCGAGCCCTTCGTTGGGCAGCCCCCGCATTAGCACCTTGGCCTCGGCTTTGAGAGCGATCTCGACACCCGTCGGCACGCCCGAACGCGGATCTTATGAGGTGCAGGCAGTAGCAACTTGGACACGAGCGTCGAGCAGAGGCGCGTGGATCGATCACTCCTTGTTGCTCGTGCTCTGTGAGAGCCACTGTACTGTGCAACGACGACCACGTCGATCTGAGCGCGCCACTCGGCGACTCGAGTGAGCTGTTCGTGTGAGATGCATTTGCGCTGCCTTCACAGATTTCTTACTAGCGACAGTTTACAAGATGCTGATGCTGAAGCAAGTGATGGCGAAGCGCGTGGTCGTGACGGCGGCGGCTGCGCGCGCCGCCCGGACTCTCGGTCGCCCATCTCACGCTGCGGCGCTGCAGCTGGTGGTCGGCAACCACCGCTCGAGCGGCGGCGCGCCGCACGTGGCGCTGCTGGCGACGCTGGCGGCGGCGTGCGGCGCGACCGCCGTCACTAGCATCACCAACGCGGAGGCTGCGCGCTCAGATGCTGCTCCGAGCGACGAGAAGGTGCGTATGCGGGCGGCCGTTGCATGCGAGCGTGCGCGCCGACAGCTGACGCGGCGCATGAGCAGCGGTACGAGTACGCGCAGGCGGTGGACGCGATCCGCGCGCGCGTGTTCGAGTTCCGCGCGACGCTCAAGCGCTCGGACACGCGCGTGCCAAAGGCGTTCCCGATCAAGAAGATCGGCGTCTCGCGCACCCGCGCGCCGAACGGCGTCTCGACGCTGCGCATCGAGTTCGTCTGTCCGCCGTTCGTCGACCAGGAGGCGATTCTCGGGCGGTTCCTGCTGAACCTGCAGGTTCAGCACTCCGGCAGCGACGGCGCCGCGCGGCAGCAGGCAGTGCAGGTGATCCCGGTACCGCCGGAGAAAGTGGAACCGAAGTCGATCGTCGAAGCCTACGAGCAGCCGTCGGTGACATACCTGTACGCGGACGGCCGCGGCTCGTTTCAATTCGTGCGCGACAAGAACGTACAGCCGACCCAGGGGTCGACGTTCGTGTTCTACAAGGACGAGTACCTGACGGATGGCGAAGTGGACGCCGTGGTCGAAGCGTACAAGGAGATCTACTCGTACCCGCACGTGCACGCGTTCTTCCGCCACGATATGTCGCAGTCGCGCCGCAAGATGCTTGCCGACCGCGGTGGGCAGAGGAGTGCGGGACCCAGCACTCCAGGTACAAGTAAGGTTCGTACTCGGTGTTCCATCTTGCGGCGAAGGGAGCGCCGTAGCTGGTCAATGGAGCCCCGGGACTCATCGGTTCGCTTGTGGTATGATTGCGAGGGCAGGACGAGGCGATCCAGCAGCTCCAAGCCCTCGGAATCGACGTGTTCGAAGCAACGGAGGGCGAGAACGCAGTGAACTGGGACAGTCTGGTGCGTGTGAGGTGTGGGGTGCAACTGCCGCTGCGAAGAGGAGATGCTGTGCTAACGCCTATCCTGGTGGCTCGCACTCGTCGTGCCTTCAGGCGGGTTACGAGAAGGTGAAGCTGGAAATCGAGGATACAGTCGTCCTGGCGCTCCAGAATCCGGAGCTGTACGAAGAAATTGCGCGGCAGACTCGGTGCCGATACGAAAGCAACCGTCCGCGCGCAGTGCTGTTCGAAGGTCCACCGGGCACAGGCAAAACCCTCAGTGCACGCATCATCGCGCAGCAGGCGGGCATCCCGATGATCCACATCCCGATCGAGAGCGTCGTCTCAAAGTGGTACGGCGACAGCGAGAAGAAGATGTCGGCGATCTTCGACGCGTGCGAGAAGCTGGACGGGGCGATCATTTTCATCGACGAGGTGAGGCGCGTGAGAGAGGGAGAGCGTGTGAGTAGTGCGGCACGAGAGCAAGTCTGACTGTACCACTGGGGATGTCCCGATAGATCGATGCGCTGGCGGGAGATCGGTCGGGCGGGACGATGCACGAAGCCTCGCGCCGCATCTTGTCGGTGCTACTCCAGAAGGTCGAAGGGTTCCATTCTGCGAAGAAGACTACGGTTGTGTGTGCTACGAACCGGTACGTGTGTGTCGGCGTCGTCTCCGCCTGCGTACGTTAGTCTTGGACTGCGAACTCACGCAGTGTCCCATCCGCAGCAAGCAAGACTTGGACTCGGCGCTGATCAGCCGCTTCGATCTCTGCATTCGCTACGACCTCCCAGACGAGGTCACGCGCAAGGCGGTGTTTGGGAGGTGCGTGCTGCTGGACGATGCGTTCGAACGGGAGCGTGACAGGTGGGTGTTGATGGCACGGGTGAGGTGCATGCAGGTACGCGAAGCAACTGTCGCCGGAAGACTTGGTGCAGCTCGCAGCGATCTCGACGGGTCTTTCGTGCCGTGACATCAAAGAAGTGGGTGCGCTTCGATGCGGGATGATGCTTGCGGATGGTACAGGAAGGTTGCCGCGCTAACGCGTCCTTTCACTTGTTATCTGTGCGTCTCGCGGCAGATATGCGAGTACGCGGAGCGCAAGTGGGCGTCGAAGGTGCTGAAGAAGGAAGAAACCGGCGCGCTGCCAACGCTGCGGTCGTACATGGAGGCGACGAAGGTGCACACGCTCGGGATCGGTCCAAACGGGCAATCGGCTGTGTTCGAAGCTTAGCTCGAAGCAAAATACAGGCGCGAGGCTTGGTGTACAGACATGTCGCCTGTGGTGCTTCGGTTGACTCGGGGCGGCGAAGGAAGGAAAAGTTGCGGTGGGATCCTTCGAGCACTTGCCTTCCCCACCTCCAGCTCAACTCGAACGGGTCGTCGCCATCAAGGACAGGAAATGCTGGTACTGATCTTGTAAGTCCGACTTCAAGCGCTCCGCGATGCCCTGAGATTTGTCTATGCCAGAGTCATTGTGAGTGAGGGGTACACGTTTAGGAGACAGCAAGTGTACAGCAGTTGGCGCACCAAGGAAGCTCATCGCCAGGTCCATGAACTTTTTCGCCCCGTCGAAGTCCTGGCTCCGATGACAGTGAACACCCTACATGCAAGCAAACAAGCAAGCAATGAGGATCCAAACGAAGCCGCAAGTACAAGATGCGATCTTGGAGGCGGTCTACCTACCGTGTTCCACGCCTTCGCAACCATCCACTCGACATCCTCTTCCGGCATCTGGATGTCCAAGCTGCTGGAGAGCTGACCGAACTGCTCGAGCCACTCGAGAACGCCTGCTTTCACTTCTGCGAGAGAGATCAAGCGACGGAAGAGGTAGCACAGCTGACCGGCAGCCACATCGCCGTCGCCTTGAATTGACATCTGGAGGCTGTCACATGTGGTGGTGCATGAGCCCGCGGCATACCGAGCCGAACGGCACGCAAGCATACTTACCCGAACTTCAAGAGTTTGCAAGCAAGGCGCTTGTAGTTCGCCTGGATCTGGGGAAATGAGTGCAGAGTCGGTCATGCTACCACAGGTGGGCGTTCGCGGTGATGCGAGACAAACCTCGGAGCTATCGGCGAGTTTCGCAGCATGCACCACAAACTCTGACGCAACACGCGAGTTAGTGAACACCCCACGGTGCTTGGAGAGGCCACTCAGCCGTACCTGCAAGCTGCGAAAGCTCGTCCACTTTCCTTGGGAATGTCGATCGGCAGTGCTGAAACAGCGCTTCAATGTCCGGGTCGTATAGGCGCACTTTGATCGCGAACACACATCTCGCCTGCCACGCACGCTTGTGAGAACTCCGCGGCGCAAAGATGAATGTGCTGCAGTAAATCGCACCAAGTAATCGCGCGCGCCTTCGATGTCGCTGTTCTCCGAACCGATGCACGCGGCGCACTCGTTGACGAGCTGGAGTAGTCCGGTCAAGCGATCTTTGTCGAGCAAGTCGAGCTTTGCCATACCGCAGGCAATCGCTGCCAGGAGACACTGCGCGCGGCGGTGTTGCAGTGGATTGCTCTCGCGGTGGACATCTCCTGACATCTTGGCGATCTGCGCAGCGAGAACGAACATATCCGATCGCTTTGTGCTCTTCGCAAAGTTGAAGCTGATGCGAAACATAATCGCAATGTCAGTCATGGATCAGGACATCGCGCTAGGTCGTAGTCTGGAGGCGTACCACGTCGCGTAGAACCACTCGATCACCGACGGCGGGCTTAGTTGTGATGCCTGTGCAATCTTCGAGACGCTCAGCAACATCCTTGCATACTTCTTAAACGCGTCGATGCTCTGCGGCAGATTCTCTTCCGCGAGACTCTTGTGTGCGAGCTGTGCGGTATGCTGGAGCAAGACGCCGATCAGGATGGCGCTTGGTACCGATCCTGGCGCTTGGGATCCAAGCGAGCAGATCTCGTCCAAGATGCGGAGCAGTGGAGCCTGCTTGTGCGCGCCTGCATCGTGCGCTGCCTTCGCAAGCGCGACGAGATCGGCGATCTCGAAGTCAGCGCGCACTTTCAGCTGATTGATGATGTCTTGGATCGCTCCAGCAGATATGTCTTCAGGCGACAACCTCTCCAGCTCCACCTGGAAGAGCGAGAAGAGTGACTTCTTCGACGGATTCGCGGCGACAGCCTGGCGAGCCCACTCCAGCGCATTCTCGACCTTGCCGAGCTTGAGGTTGCACTGCGATAGGAACCTACCGAGATGGAACCTGAGTATGAACCCCATTCGAACAACCAGGTTTGTGAAGAGAGTCGGTCGTACCTCATGTAGAGTCCAGATTCCTGCTCGCAAAGAGCAACATCGGAGCCGAGTGTAGCCCATTCGATGCAGTTCTACGAATGGACAGCAACGATGTAAGCTGTGAATGCACTGACAACTCAAACACACGCAACGAACCTCGTACGCATGCCGATTCAGGTCGTGCTGAGCTGCGTCAAAGATCGTTCGGTGGATACGCTCGATGTGATTGGAATTCGTCTGGTAGTCTCCGTTGCTGGCCCCAGTCACGTTAGTGAATGGCATTCGGCAAACATGGTCGTTGTAGATGCTATCCGTACACTTTGGCGTCTTGAACCTGATGAGCTAGACGCTTGAGCTCTGCGATCGATAGCTGTCTGCGTTCAAGAACGTCGGACAGCGCGATGTTGCATGCAAGATCCAAGTTGATCTCGAAGTTGTCTTCGCCGAAACTCCGTTCGAGATCGTCGTACACTTTCAATGCTTCGTCGCTGAATGCTTGTGCTTGGACGTACACCCGAGCGCCTTGAATCGCCATCTCAAGGTCACCCAGCTCGAACAATGCCATGAGGTGGCTCCGCGCCTTATCAAAGAGTTGCGCGTCCACGAGGATCTTGGTCATGACGAGCACAGCATTCGGATCGCGAGCTTGCGGCAGGAGAGCGTAGCAGGTCTCGGCTCGTTGCAGATCCTTCATCGCTCCGAATGACTCCAGCACGTTCACGAGAAGACTCTGCTTGAACTGCACCAGCTTCTCCTCGTCCCCTTCGTCGAGGCTGTGGTCCAGTGACTCGCACACACGAAGTCCTTCTTCTGCAAGCAGCACCTGCTCTTCGTGCCGTCCAGCTCTCTTGTAGATCTCACTCGTCTCCAGCACGAGTTTGAGCAGCTGCGATCGGTACGCTGGCATATAGGGAACCAGCATCTGGAGCTCTCCAAGCGCCTCAACAGTTCCACTGACACCGGCGGCGTTGAGCACGTTTGCACCCTCGCTACCATCGCCAGTTTGCACAAGCTGCAACACGCGGATACGATCCATGCTGAAGTCCCACAGATCCTCCAGGATCTCATCCAGCTCGATGTCGCGTTTCAGCTTCGTCAGGTGCGAGAGCCCGATCTGCGACCAAATCTTCTGGCAGCTCGAGAACGCGTCGTCGGCGAAGCGGAGATAGCGCTGGCAGCGCTCCAGATCGGCTCTGGCGTGGTCGAGCAGAAGTGCTCCAACGCGACCGAATGAGCGGAGAACGTCGATGCACTCGTTCGCGAACTGCGAGCTGCCCACGTCTTGATCGTCTCGCGTGCCGCCGCTCTTCGGACTCGAGAGCGCGACGCCCATGACCTTGCACGCCCAGAACCGCGTGGCGAGCACCCAGTACTGCACCTCCAGCGCGAATGCTCTCTGGTCCGACGAAGCTGCTTCTTGGTCCTGTGCCGCCGCCATCTCCTTCAGAGCCGCGCGCGACACGTTGTAGAGCAGCACGCCCGCTTCCATGAGCGTGCCGCCCCCCGGGACAGCGCCTAGCGTGGATTTCCCCGAATGCTCGAGGACGCGCTGCTGCAGATCGGCGATAGTTTGCTGCAGTTGCGCGAGTTGGTCGCGCTTCGCCGCCGCCGTTGCGTCGGGTCGTGTGGCGCGCGCAGCGAGTGCCTCGAGCGCCGCCTTCGCATCCGCGACGTGCTCGACCAGCGCGCGCGCGGTGTCCGCTTCTCGCTGAGCCATCGCCCTCTTGCGGTGTGCGTCTTGCAGGATGGATTCCGCACTGACGAGAGTCGAAGTGCAACCACGGGACCATCACTCCGATGGGTTCCCCTGGACTTTCATTTTGGAGCATTTCCTTTCTTCGACTTGCTGTTTGTATGATCATCTTTTGGCAGTATTTTTCCCCATACGAAAAACGTGGCAACAGGAGGAAGGCGAATGCTAGCGACGACGATGAAGACGCTGCTTGTGACGGCGCTGCTCGCGCTCGCAGGCGCCGGCAGGTGCGCGGCGGCGCCGAAAGTTGGCATCCGTGTCGTCTCGCGCTCGTCGCCGGACGACGCGAGCGCAAGCGGCCCCGTCCCTTTCCGAGCGCCAATGGTCTTCTGGCAAGGTGCACGAGCACACACATCCCTCCAGATCGCGCGGGCGTGCCGTACTTGCCGTGCCGCTCCTGCTGCTCGCTAGCGGTCGCCGCGACTGGGCTGACAAACTGCGTGGCAAGCGCAGGGCCGTTCGTATCGTCGCTCGAGTCGCTGGACTGCGTGAAGGAGTCTCCAGTGACGATCAGCTCGCAGGCGTACGTGAGTGCGAGCGAGGGGCGATATCTGTGAGCGGTGCTGACGCTTCTCTGATCGGCAACGCGGGTGCAGTGCCCTGCTGGACGTCTGCCATCTGAAGAACGCGACGGTCGTGACGACCCCCAAAGTCGCGGAAGGTGACGCAGGAGCCGAAGCCGCGGGAGCAGCGCAGAGGAAGATCCTCGGGTGAGCGCTTCATCTCTGCGTGCCGATTGTTTGGCGCTCCCTTGCTGGCGCTGCTTCGCTAATGGCTCGCTCATGTGAAGCATCTACCGCGGATGGCGCATCGACCCGATCACGCTGCGGTACAAGCAGATGGTGTTCGACGACGGCGACGAGTGCGGAGACTCTGGCGCGCGCATGGGCTTCGCGCTGGAGATCGTGTCGGCGAAGAACCCGGACACGGCGCCCCGCGTGTACGGCTTCAAGCAAGTGGACGAGTGCCACTTCAGCGCGAAGCTGCTCGTGCACGTGCCGATCACCGACAGCAAGGCGCAGAGCGGGATCCACACGCCCGGCGTGCTGGACATTCTCGACGCGAAGGAGACACTGCCGCATGTGTGCGGCCAGCTGAAGTGCCGCTACAACATGATCTCGGGCAAGATCCAAACCGTCATGACCGAGGTGCGCACGTCGCTGCTGGCTGCTCCTGCGTGGTCGCGATCACGCGAGAAGGTCGCGTCTGACTGCTTGCATGGGACCCCAGATCCGCCAAGCGCAAGAGGTCGTGGCAGAGATCTCCACGGCGAAGACGCCAGCGCTCGCGAACTTCACGCTCAGCTCCTCCAAGGCGATCCTGCGGTCGTCGAATATGGTGCTCGAGCGCTCGCTGGAACTCCTGCAGACGCTCGAGCAGCTGCAGCTCACTCTGCAGAACGAGATCGACGCGAAGCAGCGAGCGCGGGAAGCTGCGGATGCCTCGAGCTCTGCTCCGAGCGGCGAAGAAGAACGCGACGCAGATGAAGCGAAGTATGAGGATGGTGCGGAGCAAGACGCGAGCCAGGAGGAGGATAGTGATGCGCCAGACCAAGCGACCGAGGTCGTCGAGGTCGTGGTCGAGGCGGAAGGGTAGGTAGATGTGTACTGCACTCCACAATACCACGGCTACCGCTCTTCCTCCCTGGTCTCGGTGGCGCATCCAAGAGGAAATTTGCAGCGGAGAGAGCAGCAGGATGCAGACCAGCGGTATCAGAGCGCCTGAGAGTGCAGAACTGGTCGCCGATACTCGTTGCTGCTGCTCAGCACTCTATTTCTCAGGTTACGGCTCCTGCAGCGCTCGTGAGTCGCATGGATATGTCCCTGCTGCTGCAGCAGCGCCGCCAGCAATTGGAAGGCGAGCTGCTTCGGTTCCAGCAGCGCGAGCATGCGAGCGTCCGCGCCGAACACCGGCGTCAGCTCGCGTGAGGGTTTCGTGCTGATGCTCTGCGCTTGCATGCGCCGCGCTCATGTAAGCGAACTGCCGTTGATCCTTCCCTTCGCAGATCCCAGCTGCAGCAGCTTGAGCTCCAGGTCGCTCTGCAAGAGGTGTGCAGCACATTCCTCGTGCGCTTCTGTCGCTTCGTACAGCGTGACGCACTAACGAGCGCTTGCAAGCCGCTGTCTTCTTCATCTGGAAGCAGCACGAGTCGCCACGCCAACGCACGTGCCAGCTCGATATTGAGACCTACGACTCTTCCACTCCACTCAGGCACTGGAGGCGTCACGCCAAGCTCGTCTCTGGAGGACGCGGTTGCGAAACTCGTGCAGCAGAACGAGGAGCTGAAGATGATGCTCTTGGCGAAGATGGATGTGCAGGCGTACGCTAGCGCTCATCGTTTCGTTGGCAGCGCTGAGGAGCTTCTGTACCTCTGACATGACGATCGCTGCGATGCTGTTCCTGGATCCAGAGGCTCTGCGCAGAACGCAGGAGCGAACAGAGACGCTGATCGCGACGGACGAATGCCAAACAATGGACAAGAACTTCAGGCAGCTCAAGGCTCGCCTCGTGTGCGGTCAGGAGTCACGTCGACTGCAGCGAGCGCGAGTGAACAGCCGGTGGCATCAGTGAGGCGTGACGAGAGATTTCGTAAACCCGTGCGCTTCGCGGCACACGCTGAGCTTCCGGAAGTCCACTGGACCGACGATGACGAGCTTGTGAGTGTGCTGTATTATCTCCGCGCCGAACTCGTCGTGACGGGCACTTGTTGCTGTGTGCGTATGCGTGTGGCTGGCTGACGGCGGCAGATGTTGGAGAAGCTGGACTCGGATGAAGCGGACGCTGTGATGCCTCTCCCATCCGTGGCGACACTCTCCGCGCAAAAGCTCGACTCTGGTGCGGCTGAGAATCGAGCGAGCAAAGCCGCCGAGCGCGACCGAAGTGAGAGCCGAAAGCGTCTCGCCAAACTCCTCAGCGCGTCCACAAGCGCCGCCACTCTGCGAAAGCCGCGCTGGCGCCTCGAGATGGACGCAGCGAACGGAGTACTTTCGGCGTTCAGCGAGGAAGACGGGGAGCCGATGCGGCAAGCGCAGATCTTTAGAGCTGCTGGGTTCACGGTGCTGTTTGTCGCACACCTGACGAGACTTGTGCGGGCGAAGAAGCTCGAGCAGCGGGAGAAGGCGACCCGTGTGAGTTCTGTTTGGTTGCAGCTCGATCTTCGCACCACGCTGACGCGCGTCTTCTTGCTGCTACCGAGCAGGATCTCGAGACGATGCTGAACGTGTACTTCGACGCCACTCGCGGCTGGCTTGGAACGATCGTGCGGAGTCTGATTGCATCAATTCTCCAAGATGCTGCGCTGGACCTGGACATGAGCGTCGGAGCCGCGTCCAAGGGAATGCTGAGCAAGTTCGGCGTTCTGCTCGCGCTCCGAAGGGTACAAGCAACGCCGGCTGTTGCAAGTGTCAACGAAGCCAAGTTCATCAAGCTGAAGGTGCGCGTTAGGGCACTCGTCGACGCCATCGTGAAAGCTATCGAGAAGATGGACATCCCAGCGGGCATCCTCGACTTCTGGAGACGCCTCACGTCGGACGGCGTGTACTTTCCGGAGAGTGTACGTATGCTCGCGACTGCCCGATGCAGCGCTGGACCGGCGAACCGCAATGCTGACTGCAGTCGGTGCTCTCGCAGTACAAGTTGTTCCCAACCGAGAAGCACTTCCTCGAGTTTGACGAACTTGGCGCCACGCGGAACATGGGTGAGACGAAGTCACCGGCGCGCGAGGACGGATGTGTACAACTGGAGCACGAAGCGGACACCTTGGGCACTCCAGAAAGCAATCCGGATGCTACGATGTGCAGCTTCAACGTGGTGATCGTGAACTTCCTCGTCGTGCGCATCCTGATCCCGCACATCGTCTTGCAGCCGTGGCAAGTGGGCATCGGGACTCCGAGCATACTGCGCAAGGCGACGAAGACGAACCTGAAGAATGTGGCGACGATGCTGTATCACATCAGCCGATGTCTTTCTCCGCTGCCATCGATAGAAGCAGCTCCACTCAACAACTTCAGTTCGAGTCTCGCAAGCTCGAGTCAACAAAGTGTGCCGTCGGATACTGGCAACGGTGGTGGCGGTGGTACCGGTGGGAGTTCTGCCACTGTCGAAGCTGCTCAGTCGTTCTTGTCCATACACGAGATCGGAGAGCTTCTGATCCCGGACGCGAACTTCCCGGTTGGGGATCCTGCCGTCATCCAGTTCGCGCATGAACAACTGGTACGTGTGGGGCAATCCAAGCCTCCCGCGATGGGTTTGCTGCGTTCACTGCTGACAGCTTGCACGTGTTTCGTATGCAGGTGCGACTCGCGTCCGCACTGCGCTCGCTTCGCGCTTATGTCCATGCGCAGCAGCCCACCCAACAACAAGCAGCTTGAGTGATCGACACTACGAACTGACATTTCATTCGCAACGAACACTCTGTCGAGCGCTCCCACCGCCCAAACTGCGTACTGCTCGTCGGTATCTGCAATGCACCGACTGCCGACACCACGTTAAGTTACTCCGACCCCACCTCAGTCCTTCCGCAGCCAGTTCGTCAGCGGGAACTCCCTCCGGTCTCCGCCGACTGCCACGCGTTGCTGTTGACTTGGACCAGCACCCCCGATGCCGCTTTTCGATGGTGCGCTCTGCGGGAGTCCCTGCATGCGCTGCGCGCTGGACACCGACTTGTTCAGGAAACCGCCGCCGCCAGTGCTTCCCGCGCCGCCACGCGTCACCTCCTTGCTGCTCGGGATGAAGAAGGTGGTCAGCTTGCCTGTCTCGTCGTAGCCCCGCCGGCAAACGGTGTGGCTCGACGCCTGCACGGGAGGCTCGCTGGTCGGCGTCATGTTGTATGCACCGTACTGGTTCGGGTTGTAGCTGCTTCTCGAGAACGTCTGGCGAGCGGCGGTCACGGGACGAGCCGACACGTCTGAGTACGCGTTCGCGCGAAAGCCCGCAGACTCGGTCTTCGGGGTGAACGTCCCGAGATCAGCCGGCGAAGTCGACGGTGGCATTGCCCCCGCTCCCGTCGCCAGCCCAGACTCGGTCTTGCGCTTCTTGAGCTCCAGCGGGTGGGGCGGCGGCGAGTAGTCCATCGCATAATGCCGCTTGCTGGGGTCGGCGCCGCGCTTCAGCTTGCCCTTGCCACTGTCACTGTGCTGCTGTGTAGGTAGTTGTGGGTGGTGGCTGCTGTTGCTGCTCTGGAGCATGGCTTTCAGCCGAGACTTCTCCTTCACGACCTTCTGGTACTGGTCGTGGCGGAACTTGCACGCCTTCTTGAGCGCGAGGATGAGTTCGCGCGGGTTCTGAATTTCCTCCTCCATCGCCTCCGCGTCGCACGTGTCGAGGTAGCTGATGATGCTCTGGTTGACGGTCATCTGCCGCGTGGCTTCGGCTTGCCGGCTGAGCTCCATCTGGTACTTGGCGACCTTGTTGACGAGCACGCTCTTGTTCGTCTCGAGCGCCGCGATGCGCTGCAGCAGCGCCTGTTTATCCGCGACGAGCTGTTCGCTCTGGTTGCGCACGCGCTTCGTCTCAGTGCTCAGCGTGTCGAACTGCTTCTTCTGCCACTTGAGCCGCTCCACGAGGGCGACCACGCGCTCGCCGAGTTTCTCGACGTGTGCAGCGCTGCTGCTGCTGCTGATGGCGGGAACCGCCGCATTTGCTGCACCAGTCGCAGTCGCAGCGCTCGAATGCTCGCCCAGCAGCTCGAGGTAGAGGCTCACGAGGTGGGACTCGGTGGCGAAGCGACGGCAGATTGGGCACTGCGAACTGACCTGGAGCGCCTGCAGGATGCACGCATGGTGGAACACGTGGCCACACGCGCACGCCGTGAGGTCCTGGCGCAGCTCCTCGAGGCAGATGTGGCACTCCTGGTGGGTGTGGAGAGGCTTGCCGCCGCCGCCGCCGCCGCCGCCGCCGCCGCTACCGCCGCCGCCACCGCCGTGCATCGTTGAGCACAAATGTGACGTGCTGTGAAAAAGTGAAAGAATCGACTTCATACAATTTAATTACAATTGGGCACAGTATCTAAGTCTTATTACAGAATAGGTTGCATTGATAGTAATTACGGCTTGCGCGTAAATACGCTGAGCGTTTTTACCCAGCCAAGCGATGCCGTGTGAACCAACCAAAAGCGCGACTCGAGCTGAGTATGCGCGTTTGTATGGCGGCGGCGCCTGGAAGCCCAAGCGCGCGTTAGTTAAGTTTAGAAGGCCAACTCGCAAAATGGTGCGTGTGTGCGTCTCGATCTCGCGGCAGGATCTTCGTCTCTGTGCGCGCGGGGACGTGTGGGTGGGTGGACGCTCGGGTTCGGAGGAGATGCGTTGCCGGTGCGCGCGTCGCGAGAACGCAGCGCTTCCCAGCAGCATCGTGATAGCAGCGGCTCCTTGTCGACGACAGCGACATCCATCGACGCAGCAGCAGCAGCAGCAGCCGCTCGCGCTTCAGAGTTGATGCAGCGCTTCGGCCGCTGGCTCCTCAGGGCCTCCCTGCGCCACCATTGGCAGCAACAGCGCCAGCAGCGTGACCGACAAGCAGCAGACAGATCGACGCAGCACCAACCAGCCTTCAGTGTCATGCGTCCGAGAGAACCCGTCACCAGTCGTTGCCGGCGTCTAGCAGCTCACCCTCCCACCCTCCCACCCATGCTCACCCGCCCACACCCGCGAAAGACAGATCCTGCTCCGCTGCACCGACCGCCGTCGCCCCTCTCACAGCGTCTGACGTCTGTGTCTCGTTCCGCTCCTCTCGTGCGCGCGCAGCCGAAGCAAATCACTGACATCCGCGACTTCCTCCAGAAGGCGCGCCGAAAGGACGCCCGCTCGGTGAAGATCAAGAAGTCGGACAAGATCGTCAAGTTCAAGATCCGCTGCTCCAAGTACCTGTACACGCTCGTCGTGACGGACACGGAGAAGGCGGACAAGCTGACGCAGTCGCTCCCGCCTGGTGCGTTCCACTTGGCGTTCGTGTCGTGTCGTGTCGGTGGTCGTGACTGCCGTGCTGACTCGTGCGCTCGGGTTTTCTTCGTGGCCCACAGGACTCCAGCGCAAGGACATCTAAGAAGTGGAACTCTTAGTGGCAAATTCAGACCGGTCTTCTACGCTTCGCTTCGGCCCCGGCGGCCGCTCGCTGTAGGCAGCAGCTCGCGCGCCGCCGCTCGCCGCCCGCGGCGCTGTCGTCGAAGGCGGGGAGCAAGCAGCGCGGGTTCTTCAGCAGAGTTGCCTCCTGGCCGAAAGAACCATTGGTTACTTCTACTCCACTGCGTCTCCTCCGTTCGTCTCGCTCCTTCGCTTTGTCTGTCAGCTCCGCTGCTCACGCGCCTCCTCTGTCGCCGTCAAGGGCTTCGTGCTCTGAGAGTAGCGAACGAGCGAGCGGAGCCCAAGCGTGCAAAAGCAAAGCCAACCTCTTGTTGTCCAGTCCGCCACTCCGCGCCTTCTCCTACCGGCTGCTCGCGGCAGCAGACCGACGCTAGTCTCGACCCGTCTTACACCGAGTTCTTGCGCGGCGGCGGCGAGTGCGCGGCCGCAGGGGACGCCGAACGCGAGCGCGAGCGGCGCGGAGAGTCCTTGCGCTGCGCCGGCGAGCGCGAGCGCGAACGGCGCGGGGAGCGCGCGCGCGCAGGCGAGCGAGAGCGCGAGCGCTTGCTGCTCGCCTCGCCGCTCTCCGGCACGATGCGCACGTAGTTGCCGCGGAACTCCGTGTCGTCCAGCTTCTTGATCGCGTTGTCCATGTCCTCCTTCGACTGGAACTCGGCGACACTGTCGACACGCACGTACGCACGTCAGCACACCTGACTCCAGCACGCCGCAGCCATGGGAACCAGAGCACAACACTCACGCGGTGCCGTCGTTCTCGATGTCGCAGTACGTCACCTCGCCGCCCGTGCGCAGGAAGTCCTTGATGTTGCGCCAGTCGGTGCCGCGCGGGAGGTCCGTCACACGCACGCGGAAGTCCGTGCGCTGCGGCGGGTTGCGAGCTACAGCGACGCCACAGGTGCAACACATGTGAGCCGCTTGCACTGCCTGCTTGGATCTCTCGCTGAAGCCGTGCGTACCAGGAGGAGCACCGCCACGGTCGAAGCTGCGGTCGTCGCGACGGCCGAAGTCGCCGCGGCCACCACCACCACCGCCGCGGTCGTCGCGACGGCTGCCGCCACGAGCGATCTCCACGCGGATGCTGTGGCCAGAGTGAGAGCGAGAGTGTCAGTACGCGCTGGAGACAACCACGCAGCAGGAAGCGCACAGCTCGACGCACCGTCCGCCGAGGAAGTCGCGGCCGTCCATGGAGCGAATAGCGTCGTCGGCGTCGCGCGGGTCTTCAAAGTCCTAGAGAACGACGGAAGACGCAGAGGCGGCAGGTTGGTTCGTGCACACGCGGCGACCGGTGGCGCGAGGCGGAGGTTGCGTGTCGTCGCGCGCTGGTGTGGCGGTCGCTGCGGTGGCGGCGGCGGCTGTGGTGGTGTGGTGCTGCTTCCGAATGCGGAGGGAGGGCGGCGAGGCAGGCGGCCGAGAGACCCCGAGAGCGGAGAGCGACGAGAGACGAGCACATGCGAGCCTGCCGAAGACGACGACGATGGAGAGACGACCCGCCGTCGATCCCGAGCGCCGATCCGGCGAGAAGTCGACGAGGAGGAGGAGGAGGAGGGAGGAAGAGGAGGAGAGGCGGCGTCCTGCTGCCGCCCGACGACAGCAGCGGCGAATCGCAGGTGGCGAGGAGGCGGCGGGCGGCGGGCGGCGGACGGGGGGACGCGAGCACCACACTCACAGCGACTAGCGGCGCGGCGACCCGAGCAGCGGCGACGACCAGCGACCAGCGGCGGCGGTCACGGAGAGGAGGAGTGCGAGGAGGGGGAGATGGCACTCACCACGAACGCGAAGCCCGGCGGGTTGCGCGCGACCCAGATGTTGGACACGTGGCCGTAGCGCGAGAAGCCGTCCTGGATCTCGCGCGAGGTGGCGTCGCGGGGGAGGCCACCGACGTACACGCGGGTGCCCATGCTGCTGGTTCTGGAGGCTTGCTCGGCTTCTGCTGCTGGTGCTGCTGGGGCTTGAGCTTTAGGCTCGAAGGCGTTGTGAGAGAGAAAAAGAGGCGCGATGGAGACGGCGAAAAAGCCTCGTATTCGAGGTTTTTAACGAGGCTAAACGACCAGCACAAGTCGGAAAAAGGACTTTCGTACGGGGCCGATAGCCGATATTGGTTGGCTATTATCGAGCATGAATACTATCCAAACCCGATCAAGTGCGGCTAACGGTTCGCATGTCACTGTCACAGCTGATTTAAGTACGAGACGTGCTAAGTGCGATTTTCATCCCATGGCCAAGAGCCAACTTGCATCCGTCGCCGCAGCCGTCCACCATCATGCTGCGCGCAGGTCGACGCCTCCCCGTGGCACGTCTCCCGCGCCGCGCTGCACCGCTCGCGGAGCGCCAACTGCAGCTGCTGCTGCCGAGCAACGCGTCGCTTGGCGCCACCGCGTGTCTGCCGCAGTCTGCGCGCCACTCGCGCTCGTTCTTCGGGCTGCGCGAGCTGATCTTCGGCAAGCCCGAGCCCAAGGCTGAGCCCGAGCAAGCAGCGCCGACGCCTACTACTGCGACCGCCGCACCCGCGACGCCTGCAGCGAGCAGCGCTTCAGTCGTTGCGCCGCTGACGCCAGCGCCGGAGAAGATTCTCGGCAGCACGGACGAGACGAGCTTCTCGGTCGGCAAGTATGCGCGGCTGGCGGACGGTGCGGTCATGGCCACGTGCGGCAAGACGATGGTGCTCACTACCGCCGTGAGCGCGGTGGGCGGCAAGCGCGGCAGCGACTTCTTGCCGCTCATGGTCGATTACCGCGTCAAGTACTACGCCACGGGACTGATCCCGGACACGGCAAAGCGCACCGAGTTCGCCGGCACGGACGACGAGATCCTGCAGTCGCGCGTGGTGGACCGCGTCATCCGGCCGCTCTTCCCGCGCGACTACTACGACGACACGCAGGTGATCGCGACCGTGCAGTCGCTCGACCCCGCGAACGACCCGCTCGTCGTGGCGATCAACAGCACCTCGGCGGCGCTCGCGGTCTCGGACATCCCGTGGAACGGGCCGGTTGGCGCTGTGCGCGTGGTCGAGATCGACGGGCAGCTGGTGGCGAACCCGACGCTCAAGCAGCGTGAGATCGCGACGCTCGAAGTGCTGTACGCGGCGAGCGAGACGCGCACGCTGATGATCGAGGCGTCGGGCGACGAGATCGCGGAGGAGCGCGTGGCGGAGGCGCTCCAGTTCGCGCACGACGCGGTCGCGCCGGTCATCGCGACGCAAAAGGAGCTCGTGAAGCGGTTTGGTAAGGAGAAGCGGTCGTACCAGCGCCTCGTGGTGGACCCGGAGGTGATGGAGAAAGCCAAGGAATTCGGACTGGAAGAGGCCAAGCTCGTGCTCGGCTCGCCCAAGCTCACGAAGGCCGAGCGCCAGGCGGGCGAGAAGCATGTGTACGGCAAGATCATCTCGTCGCTGCGCGAATTCTACCGCGGGAAGCACGTGGACGACAACCAGTTCCAGCTTGCGGCGCACGACGTGTTCCAGGACGCGCTGCGCCAGCAGATCCTCTCGGGCGACAAGAACGGGCGCTACGACGGACGCGCGTCGCACACGATCCGCCCGCTCAAGGTGGAGACCGACGTACTCCCCATGGCGCACGGCTCGTCGGTCTTCACGCGCGGCGACACGCAGGCGCTGTGCTCCGTGACGCTCGGTCCGCTCGACCGCGGTCTCAAGGTGCGGTCCGCTACCATGGATCCGACGAAGGAGATCCCGCTCAAGCACGCGATGCTGCACTACGAGTTCCCGCCGTACTGCGTGAACGAGACCGGCCGCGTCGGCGGAGTGAACCGCCGTATGATCGGCCACGGCGCGCTCGCGGAGAAGGCGGTCGTGCCGGTGATCCCGTCGATCGATGAGTTCCCGTACACGGTGCGGATGACCTCGGAGACCATGGGCTCGGATGGGTCGTCGTCGATGGCGACAGTGTGCGGCGTGTCGCTCGCGCTCATGGACGCAGGTGTGCCGATCAAGGCGCCGGTCGCAGGCATCTCGATCGGCTTGATCACGGACGGAGACCCGTTCGACGGTGAGAAGGAGATCACGAACTACCGCCTCATCACGGACATCCTCGGCACGGAGGACCACTACGGCGACATGGACTTCAAGGTCGCCGGCACGGACACTGGGATCACGGCCATCCAGCTCGACGTGAAGCTCCCGGGCATTCCGCTCGAGATCCTCGTGAAGGGCATCCAGTACGCGAAGAAGGCGCGCACGAACATCCTGCGCAAGATGAACAACACGATCTCGGAGCCGCGCCGCGAGCTCAAGAACTCTGCGAGTGGCGCCATCGCCATCAGCATCGAGTTCTCCGTCCCGGTGAACACGATCGGCGCGGTGATTGGTGCCGGCGGAGCCAACATCCGCGAGCTCGAGAGCACATTCGACGTGCACGTGAACATCGACCGTCGCAGTGGCGCGATTCGCGTCGTGGGGTCTCCGGAGAACGCCGAGAATGCGAAACAGAAGATCCTGAGCCAGACAGCCGCGCTACACACCGGCGGCGGCGGCAGCCACACCTCGGAGGTGTTCTTCAAGCGCGGCAGCAAGTACACCATGCGCGTGACGGAAGTGATGGACTTTGGCGCGATCCTCGAGTCCACCGAGCCGACCAAGAACCGCGGCTTCGTGCACATCACGGAACTTGCGCCGACGCGTGTGGAGAACATCCACGACGTCATTTCGGTCGGCCAGGAGCTCGACTTCCAGTGCATCCAGGAGGGCCTCTCCGGCAAGATGTCGCGGAAAGCGCTGCTTGTGCCCAGCGAAGACCGCAGCAGCAGCAGTAGCAGCAGCTCCGTCACTGAGTCGGACGGCTCCGCAAAGCCAGCGACTCTGACGCCGCACTCCACCAGACGGCCGTCGATGCACCGCCGATCCAAGACGCCGCCGCACTCGGGCAGCAAGACCGGAGGCAACGGCGCGCGCCGCACGCACAGCTCGACGCCGACGACCCAGTAGGCTCTCTTCTTCTCGTGAATGCGGCGCGCCGCTGCCCTCTCATAGAAACGAATAGAAACATGCCATTCACAACACCGTGCGCATCGCCACCGACCGCACCTGCTCGCCCCGCGACGGCTGCTCACACGACAGCCTCCGGTGCACCGACGACGATCGTCTTCTCCGAGTGCGCCACTCGCTTGCGGTTGCGCTTGAGCAGCACGGCGCGGTCGATCGGCTCGTGGTTGATCATTCGGAACGTCGAGCGGCTGCCGTCGCCCCCAGCGATTCCCAGCCCGGAGCTCGACGACGAGCGCGCCAGCATGAACGACCCGCTGCCGTTCATCCCGTTCGCCATGCTCATCCCGCCGCCACTCGACATGGACATGCGACCCGTGTTCTGGATCGCAGAGTTCAGGCTCTGGATCGACGACGTGAACGACGGGATCGACGGCGACGACCGGCGGCGAAGCAGCTCGCGAGGGTGCGGCACGCGCACGCCCGTCGACGTCCTGTAGCCATCGCGCATCGAGTCGAGCACCTCGTCCGTCAGCGGCGCCTTGTCGAACGCGATGAGCAAGAACTGGCGCAGCGCGAGGCGGAAGTTGTACTTCTCCAGCATCGCGTGGACGTACAGCGCCAGCATCGGGTCCTCGAACAGCGCCGACTTCGTCGTGCGCATCTTGTTGAGCGACGAGTGCGCCTCCTTCTGCGTGATGTGGTTGCTGAGGTCCGCGACAAGGCGCAGCATCTCTCGCCACTCAGGCGGCACCTTCGAAAGCAGGACCTGCAGCGGCGAGTTCGGGATCTGCGTCACAGGGCTTGCCTTGGTCGCGAGAACGCCGTCTCCAGAGATGCTGTCACTGGAGCTCGAAGACGCAGCAGGTGGTCGCGGCCACACGAAGAGTGAGTTGCAGTTCTGCGGGACCGAGATGGACGACAGCGACACGTTCGCTGCGTTCCAGCCCAGACGGGAGAGATCTCGGCGGCTGTTCGAAGACCGCGAGATGAGCCCGAGTACGAAGAAGCACGTGCCACGAATCGAGACGAGTGGCGAGTCCGTCGTGAGCTTCACGATCAAGTCCAGTACATCATGCGCGTAGTGGTGGATCAGATCGTAACCGCGCGAGGTCGCCGCGATATGTCCGATCGCCCACAGCGCCGCGCGCTTCTCCAACGGCACGCTCGCACTGTCACGCAAGCACGCGATGAACTCCGGGATGTGTCCAGAACCATGCAGGATTTGACACCCGGCGCTAGTCTTGCCCAGCTCGCCATACAGGTGAGGAGGCAGCGGCACTGAGCGCGGACGAAGTGGCAGCAGCTGTAGCGTGAACTCGACGGACTTGAGCATTACGCGCTTCACACTGCCAGTGCTGCTGTCCATCTCGACGCGGAAGTTCCACACCGCTCGCTCGCCTGGCGCGCACACAGAGCACTCTGGAGCCGCCAAGTACTGTGCAGAGCGCTGGTCCGGTTGACACGTGCTCCAGTCCTTGTGCTCCTCGGCAGCGGACTCCGACGCAGGGTACGACGGATCCGCGAAGCCGCCCATCGCGTTTGTCTCGGATGACCTGTCGTTACCGCCCGCCGTGGACGCCGAGCGTGTCCGACCCTTTGCCAGTGCATCCGCGCCGACGACCGCTGGAGGCATCACGAAGCCGCCATTGCTCTTCGGCGGAGGTTTGGTGAACCCGCGCCGGTCCACTGGCTGCGTGCCCAGGAAGAGACACGCCTGCAGTGTTTGCTGCGAGTTCACAATCACCGGCTGCGGCATATTGCGCGCGTCGACCACGATCGCCTTCACGCGGATCGAGTTCATGCGCAGGTCGTCTTCATCCAGTGCACTGTCCTCTTCGTCGCGCAGCGAGCCGTCGATGTACGTCTCCACCGTCAAGTTCAGCGGCGGGCCGCTGCCAGGTGGACCAACGATCTTCACTTCCATGTTCCATGGCATCTTGTACAGCCAGTCGAGTCCCCAGAGCGATCGCTGGCTCCCGTTCTTCACTGTCCCGCCACGCTTCATTGGCACCTGCACGGGGATCGGCGTCGGCCAGCACGTTCTCCGCATACTGCCCGAGCTCGAGAGGTTGCTGCGCTCTCTCCCGGAGACGTCGCGGTGCAGCCCGCGGAAGAGCGAGTTCTCCACCGCGTGGACGTACGAGATGTACTTCTCCCGGCGCCAAGCCACGAGCGTGCGCGGGATCCAGTCGCCGCTTCCCTGCAGGAACGAGAGTCCTTCCGGTAGCGACAGGAAGCGCAGTAACAACGACTCCGCACGCTTGTCCTTCATCTGGATCAGCTTCGTCGGGCGTCTCATGACCATCGCCAGCAGACACTCCTCGGTCTCCGTCGCCTCTTCCAGCACACTCAGCGCTGCCTTCGCCACCTCCTCTTCCTGCGTCAGTTGCGTCACGAGAGCATCCACTCCCCACTTCGCAAAGTCCGTCACCTCGGAGCGCAGCAGCGCTCGCAACAGACACGTCGCGTACAGCCGCAGCGCCTTGGAGCCGTCCGTCATCCACGACTGCAACAGCTTGCGAGAACTGCCGTCCACCGAGTAGTCCAAGTTCGCGAGGATCAACCGGCACAGGAAGTCGTGGCCCTTGGTCGTCCCCATCACGTGCAGCCGGTTGAAGAGATTGGATTGCTCCATCATCTTCAGTCCTTCCTTACTCGAGCTCATGAGTCCCAGCAGTGTGAAGTACTCGCGGAGCATCTTCGTCGAGCAATACACGGGCGAGAACATCCGCTGCTTCAGAATGCCGATGTGGGACTCCACGATCGCCGCCTCGGGACGCGCTTCCAGCTCCAGCGCCGACGAGATCTCCGTCAGAAGCTGTCCCCGGCGATCCGTCTTCAAGAACAGCAGACCCTCCGGGTGGTTCAGCAGCAGCGTGTACATCTGACAAGCAGGGCGGAGGAACGGGACGTTGTCCGGGATCCAGTCGAGCAACGAGAAGTACCCCTTGTTGCCCGTGTCACCCCGGAAGAAGCCTGACAGGCGCTTGAAAAACTTGGTCTTCATCGCCTCGGACAGCCGGTACGGGTTCGTCAGCGGGCCTTCGAGCATCTCGGAGATCACGTCCCAGTTCCACTTGGTGAAGTTCTTGTCTGTCAAGATGCGCGAGCGGTTGTGCAGCATGTCCTTGAACGTCGCGTCGTCCATCTGCGCGTCCATCGAGTGCTTCAGCTCTTGCACCATCAGTTCGCGCGAAGTGAGGTTGTCGCGTCCCGCGTTCGAGCTGTGGCGTCGCATCGTAGCCGACGAGAAGTTCGACATTGGGTTGCGACCAACTTGCAGGTACAGCGTCGACGACCGGTTGATGTCTCGCAGCAGCTCGGACACAAGCTGCACGCCATTCACGCCACTGCCGCCGTACGACACGAGCGAGACGCTACGCGTGGAGACACTTCCCGAGTTAGCGCCAACCGCGTTCGCGAGCTCGGCGAGCATCTCGCTCGCTCGGATAGACTTCTCGCGATGCAGTCGCTCGAGCAAGCTCTTCGCCTGGTCACCAAGGGTCTGCGTTGTCGCGGACGTGAGCGAGGTCGCCGACACGAGGCGAGGCAGCGCCAGCAGCGTCGCGCAGTGTTGGTCGGGGAGCAGCCTCGACGACATGCGGAGGATGTCAGAGAGCAAGTCGATCGCGGGCTCAGCGAGCGAGCGCACCGGGCCAGTGCCGAGCGTGATCAGCGCGTCCAAGAGCCCGCAGTGGATCATCGCGAGCAGCACGATCACCGTGTAGTTGTCGAGCAGGTTGTAGCCTGTCGGCGCGGGGATCGCGTCCGACGACGACACGCTGATCGGGATCGTGGCCGACACGACGTCGGCCGCCTCCGCCGTGGTCTTGTCGAACGACGTCTTCTTGTAGAAGATCTCGCAGATCGTCGAGAGCACGGCCTTCTGGACGTCTTCGCCCACGGGCCGCACGAGCAGCTGGATGAGTGACTGGAGCCCCTGCGGGTTGGACGTCAGCACGACGATGCCTGTCCACGAGCGCATCATCGTCACGATCGCGTTCCGACTCGCCATCCAGCGCTGGCGGCGCTCGTTGCCCGCGGGTAGGTCCGTGTCCGTGAACGGCGCGAGCAGGATCTGCGTGTCCATGAACGGGTCGATGAACTGGCGCGTCGACGGCTCGTTCAGGAGCATGAGCAGCGTGAGAATGAGCGAGTCCGCGAGGTCCTGGAACGACGAGTCCAGGATCGAGTCCAGGAGCACTTTGACGCCGTTGCACTCGGCGACGATCGCGACGTTCGTGAGCGCGAGCTCGCGCAGCGTCTCGAGGCACACGCGGCGCAAGTTGTCGTCCTTGTGCCCGGAGATCGCCACGATGGACGCCACGAGGCTCGGCGGCATCTGTGCCGCGTCGATCTCCGCGATGCGCCGGATCACCTTGAGCGCCTGCACGCGCTCGGCGAGCAGCTTCTGCTCGCGCTCCATCGCGCGCACCACGAACACCGGGAGGCACTGCGAAAGTTGGCGTTAGCGCAGCTCTGACGGCGAGAGACCGAGAGAAAAGGGGGGGGGACGCGACTAACGCACCAGATCGATGAGCGTGCGCACGCTCTCGTTGCTACAGATCGTGTAGCGCAGCACGCGCAGCGCGCCGAGACGCGTGGACGAGTCCGAGTCGCAGACGAGGCGGCGCATGCAGCGCATGAGGCGCTCAACGGGGAAGCTGTCGAGCAGCAGCGGGTCGCTCTTGAGCTCCTGCGGCGGCGGTAGCAGCAGACGCAAAGGAAGTCAGTCAACGAAGGTTGTCGGAAGCGATCTTCAGCGCCGGCGTACGTGGCAGATGCGCCCGACGCTCTCGAGCTTGGACTTGCGGTCGAGGTTCCCGCGCTCGATGAGCGCGCAGATAGCGCCGAGGCTGCTTGGGTCGGCCGCCTTGGGCAGCATGGACACCCGGCGCGCCATCGCTCGCTGAGCGCTCCTCCCTCCCTCCTTCCTTCCTTTTCTTGAGTTGCCTGGTTCGCCACTTTGTGATCCATTCGACTCGCTAGAGCTAAATGCCGTCATACATTCTACTTCGACTCCCTCACTTGATGCAACTATGTTCGAATATACACCGCAAGAGCCAAGCTCAGCGCCATCCAACCGCAAAAGCCCATCGTGCCCCCTGCGCCAAAGAGACCGAGAAGCTCGCTCCTCGCTCCTCGCTCGTCCCAGCATGTCGCTCGCCCGCCTCGTCCGCGGCGTCGCGGCGCTCAGCGTGGCGGCGCCGCGCCCCGCGCTGCTCGTCGCCGCCCGCGCCGCCAGCTCGCAGGCGGCTGTCGAGATCCCGGGGAACATCGTGTTCGCGGAGGAGAAGCCCCAGCGCGCGCCGCGCGTGGTGCCGGCTGCGCAGAAAGGTGCGTGGAGTGTATGACGAGCTGAGGCATTCGCGAGTGAAGGCTGACGCAAGCGCGCGCGCGAACGCAGTGACGTTCACGGCCAGCGGCGACGTGCAGACGAGCGTGCTGAGCCTCAAGACCGAGGAAGAGCTCGAGCCGCTGACGCTCGACGGCAGCGTGTTCGGCGCGCCGACCCGCGTGGACATCCTGCAGCGCGTGGTGCGCTGGCAGCTCGCGTGCCGCCGCGCCGGCACGAACAAGACGAAGACGCGCTCGGAGGTGAGCGGGTCGACGCGCAAGCCGTGGAAGCAGAAAGGCTCGGGCCGCGCGCGTGTGGGCGACATCCGCGCGCCGCAGTGGCGCGGCGGCTACCGCGTGCACGGTCCTAAGCTGCGCGACTTCTCGTACTCGCTGCCGAAGAAGGTGCGCGCCATGGGCCTGCGCGTGGCGCTCTCGACGAAGCTCCGTGAGGGGAAGCTCGCGGTCGTCGACTCGCTCGACGTCGACAGCGCCAAGACCAAGGACATGAAGCAGTTTCTCGAGGCGCGCGGCTGGGACCACGCGCTCTTCATCGACAGCGCGGACGTGGCCACCAACTTCCTGCTCTCTACGCGCAACATCCCGTACGTCGACACGCTGCCGCAACACAAGGTCAACGTCTACTCGATCCTGCAGAAGGACCTGCTCGTGATCACAAAAGACGCGGTCAAGTACCTCGAGGAGCGCCTGCACACGGAGTAAGGCGGGCATAGAGCGCGCACGCGCAGCTGCTCCGGGTAGCAGTTGCTGCACGAGCGGCCGCGGGGAACACGACACCACATGACCCCCCACTGTCACTCTCTCGCACACATTCACTCACGGTCCACCTCACACCTGCTACCGATCTCCCGATCTTCGCGTCCTAAATCGCCGGCGCGGCGCTCAGGTCGACGCTCGCGGCTTCCTCCGGCGCCTTGACGGTCGCGAGCAGCCGCTGCTCGACTGGCGCCGGCGCGCTGAGCCCCACGGCGGTCGGGTCGGTCGTGACGCCCGCGAGGTGGGTCTGTCCGAGGAAGTCCTTGGCGGCGTCCAGCTCCGTCGTGAGCGCCTCCCGCTGCCGCGCCATGGCCGCCACGAGCGCGTCGCGCCGCGCCTGAAAGCCGCGGCCGGTCGCCAGCACCGAGTTCACGATTTGGCGCACGCGCCGCGTCTCGCGTCGGATGGCGGCGACATCGTCCACTCCGCTGGTAGCGCGACCGGCGCCGGCGCCGGCGCCGTACTCGTCCACCGCCATGCGCTCAAGGTGCCAGCCGTTGAGGTCGTTCACGCGCACGCTCGGCGCGCTGAGCGCCAGGATCTCGCGCAGACTGTCGTCGTTGCGCCGCTGTTGTAGGAGGAGGCGCGGGAGTGTTAGTTGTCATCCAGGCTGTTGAGTGCGGTTGTCGAGGTGCGTCCGACGCACGTCGTAGACCTGCAGCAGCTCCGTCCAGGAGCCCTCGAGCCCGCTCTGCGTGTACACGTCGCACAGTTCGGCGATGGCGGCCGCGGCGCTCCGCTTGCCGCCGCCGGCGGGGTCGCGCTCGTCGCCCCGCCCGGCGATCACGCGAGCGAGCATCTTGGCTCGAATGCGATAGTGACGAAATCGAGGAGAATCCGTCTCGTTTTCTTCACTATAGATTCACTGGGTTTGCGGTGGAACGGGGGGAAATGCACCAGTTGGAATTCAAACGCACAGGAACGCTCAGGTCACGTGAGTGTCTAGGACGGCGATCGGCTCCCACTCGCGCGCGTCTCACGCTCTGTTTCTATCGACGCAGTACGCAGCACGCAGACGCCTCTCGCACACGTGACAGCAGCAGCAGAATGGACCCGGAGCAGAAGAAGAAGTGCAGCGAGCTACTCGAGCATTTCTTCCGCCTCGACAGCACCGGTGCGTCACATCACCAGCGTGGTGATAGGAGACTGTGCGCGCCTGCGAGTGCGGCGGTCGGCTGCCGACTGAGCTGCTTGCCGCGCATGCAGAGCCGTTCCGGGAGCGCGTGAACTGGGAGGAGTGGGGGCTCTACGACTACCTGCAGATCGTGAAGGTGCCCATGGACCTCGGTACGATCCGCTCGAAGCTCAGCAAGAACGAGTACAAGAAGCCCGCCGAGTTCGCCAAGGACATGCGCCTCGTCTGGGAGAACTGCAAGCGCTACAACCGGGTGCGCCGTGTGTGGGATCGCAGTGGAGCAGCAGGGCGGTGAGCAGCTCTGCTGACGATGCTGCCGCGTCAACAGGACGGCTCGGAGCTGTACGACGTCGCGGAGCAGCTCTCGAAGCGCTTCGAGGACCGCGTGAAGAGCATGAAGCTGGACGTCGGCGCGGCGCCTCGCGCGGACAAGAGCATCCCGTGCGTCTGCTCGATCGCCCCAACGACGGATGGCTGCACTCTAACGGGCACTTGGGACTTGCGCAGCGCGCCGTCCGCGGAGGAGAAGCTCTACTTCAGCCAGAACATCTACAAGATCTCGAGCAAGGACCTCGGGCAGGTGGTGACGACGCTCGAGGAGAAGTGTCCTAAGGCGCTCGACAAGGTGCGACCGACTCCGAGTGCTCTCGCTGACCCTGCGCAACGGCAGCTGGCCGCTCACCAGCGTGTGTCTGCGCTCTGGCAGAGCGCTCCGGACGAGCTCGATATCGTGGTCGACTCGATCGACACGAAGACGTTCCGCGAGCTCGAGAAGTTCGTGCTCGAGCGCGTGCCGGAAGGCAGCCGCGAGCCCATGGCGACGCCCAAGTCGTCGGCGTCGTCGCGCAAGTCCTCGTCGGCGTCGAAGCGCTCGTCGTCGAGCGCGGGAGGCAGCTCGTCGTCTAAGAAGCCCAAGGCCGCCGCCGCCGAGTGAGTATTTAAGACGGGCATCTGCCGCTTGCGTGCTCACTGCCTCGCGCTCGCCAGCGCGGCCCCCGCTGGCTCCCAGTTCCGGCCGCGTCGCCAGGAGGACGTCTGAACGCAGAATGAACGGCGCGAGCACAGCGCGGTGCTGAGAGTTCGCCTCATGCTCTTGCAACTGATGTTTGAACCACGTGACCAGCATCTAGGGATGGTGACACACCTGCACACTAGCTCACGCTTGGACCAAGACGGTGATCGACAGGCAAATGCAACGTGCGGTCTATGAGGGATGGTGCGTGCGAAGCCGCCGGCGACTCACGCGATTGCCAGCGGCACGCAGCGGATGTCTGCCACGAGGTGGAACACTTTCGGCGCGTACGACTTGACGCGCTCCACGTGCTCGCACGTGATCGTCCAGCGCTTGCCGCACTGCTGCGCGAGCTCTCGGAGCGCCGTCAGCAGCCGCTGCTCCCACGCGTCGCGGTCTTCGACGGCAACATTGTCGTGCACGTGGAACCAGCCGCCCTCGGGCTTGAGCACCTGGACGGCGAGCGGCCACGCCTTGATGCTCGTCGGCAGCAGCCCGAGGTTCACCCGGTCCGCAACGTTCGCGAGCTTCGGCGCCGTCTCGCGGTTGTCGCCGAGGTACACGCGGCACTTGTGCGCGACCTGGTTGCGCTCTAGGTTGAACCGGAGTGCGGCGACCGAGTCCGGGTTCCACTCGCACGCGTGGACAAACGCCGCGCCGCCGTGCACGAGGAACGGCAGCACGTAGTACCCGATCCCGCAGAACAGATCCACGATCACCTCGCCGCGGCACCCGATGTTCGCCATCCGTGCCTTCTCTGTCACGTTACCAGACGAGAACATCACGCGCGTGATGTCCCAGCCGTAGACGATCCCGTTCTCGCGCACCTCGACCCACCCCGGCGACTCCTTCGCGCGCGGCGACGCCAGCGCCTGCTGGTTCACGTACAGGAGCTCCACGTGGCTCTGGCGCTTCTCGTTCGCGTCGATGAACGCCTTGCGTGCCACCCGCGAGAACGGCGGCAACGTCGACGCGCACACCTTCTCCCACATCTCGCTGGCGAAGCCTGCGTGCCACTCCTTCTCCAGGAACGCGTCGCGCGGCACGAGCAAGATGTCGCCGACGAACTCGAACTTGTCCGGCACTGCAGCTTGCACCGACGCCGGCACGCCTTGCTGCGCCGCGAACGCGAGGATCGTGCTCTGGATCACCTCGTTGCGGTTCAGCCCGCTGCTCTTGCCGAACTTGTTCGCGTACGCATCCTCGTCGTTGACGAGTGTGAGCGCACTCAGCTCCGGGTTCTCGGACGCCGCAGCTGGGAAAGCGCTGGTGACGGGGATCAAGAACGCGGAGCCGCCTCCGCTGCTACCATCGACACGCGCTTCGAGCTGCACCACGTGCACTCGGCGCGCTTTGTCGTACACCCCGCTCGCCTCCAGCAGAGTCTTCGTCTTCTTCACGTCGAGCTTCGCAGCGAGCACACCGAGTGCCTTCTCCGAGGATGCAGGCAGCAGAGCCACTGAAGCCTTCCGCTCATCACCAGTAGCTACACTCTTCGCAACTGGGGCCGACGAGACACCAGTGCTACCCGCCTGCACGACACTTCCAGCCACCTGGGTCATCGATAGCTTCAGCTCGCATTGGAACGGAGACGAGTAGAACTGTCCGAAGCCGAAGCACTGAAAGCCGCCACCAAGGAGGTACAAGCTGCGGTTCTGCGCCATCCAAGTACACGTGTGGTACGCGAACGCAGCGCTTCCGTGCCGCACTTCGCCGAGTCGCTGCCACTGCATCGTCTTCGCATCGAGCACGAAGAGCTTCTGAGTCGCGTTGTCTCCGTTCACCAGCGACGACGGAGTCATCCCGCCCGAGATCACGACGTGGCGGTCGCTCACTTCGCAGGCACTCCCTGCAATCAGTCCCGCATCCGGTCCGTCGCTCGCGTTGCGGATGTCCTTGCGCTCCCAAGAGTTCGTCGTGGTGTCGTACAGCACGCAGAAGTGCTGGTGCTTGTCGCTCGCGTCGAGAGCAGCGTTGTCGCCAGCCCCGTCGTCCTCCTCGCCGCGCGACGAAGGCATCCCGCCCCAGAGCAGCACCTTCGTGTGCTCCACCACGGCGCTGACGTGGTCGAAGCGAGGGAACGCGATCGGGTTGTCTAGGGAATGGCACGCGTCGCCAGGATCAATACTGTCAGAGCGCCACAACAAGTGTGCATGCAGCGAGCAAGCAGCACCAAGGCGAGCGCACCGATGCGACGCCACTGAGGTATACTGACACCCATGTCGAGCGCGTAGAGGTCGCCGAACACCGTCGTAGCGTCACGACCGCCGTACACGAACATCGTCGAGCCAACTGTGCCACGCTCGACATCACCGACCGTCAGCATATGAACTGCAGCCACAGCACCGAGCAAGACCAGGGCTGCTGCGTACCGACGCAGCTCGAGTGCTTGTATCGCGGCGACGGCGCATAGCCGAGTGCCTCGACTTGCGACCACGAGCGTGTTTCCAGGTTGAACGCGAAGACGTCGTTGAACGGCTTCGTCGGACCAGCTCGTCCGCCGAACACGATCATCTCGCCCCCGACGACCACCGCCGAGTGCTGCATGCGCGCCGACGGCGCAGCGGCGCTCTCCGGGTCTTCGTATACCAACTCCAGCGTGCTGTCGTCCTTGACTTCGAGAACGCGTAGCGCTGCGAGACGCGTGGTCGTCCCAGCTGCAGTCGCGCCTTGTCCGCCGAACACGACGATGGACTTGCCGTGCTTGACGCTTGTGTGGCCGACGCGCTTGACGGCGTCGCACCTCAGCTCCGCGAACCTGCCGAACGCCACGGACGCGACGGTCGCCACAGTTCTCTCAGCGCGCTGCTGCGGATCAAACTTTGCCTTGAACGCCTCGAGCAGCTGGTCGGTCTTGCGCTTGTTCGCGGCGAACTTGTCGTTCGCGACCTCGACGATCCACTGGAGGTACCGGTCGCTCACGAGCAGCTCCGTCGCCGAGTGCGCGATGGGGATCTCCAGTCCGTTCGCGGTCGTGCGGATCGCGCACACGATCTTCTTGTTGCCGAGCACGACGCCGGACTCGCGGAAGCCGCTCGCGATGCCCCACTGCAGCAGCTGCTTCGCGGCGTCGAGGTCGCGGCACACCACGTGCATGATGAACGGCTCGTGCTTGAAGAGCAGCTGTGACGCCATCCAACGCAGATTGTCAGCCGTGGCACACGATGCGCTTGCGGCGGCAGCAAGCGGCGCACCATGTTGCTCTCAGCGGACACGGCATCGGGCGAGCGCAGCGCATCGAGCAGCTGCTCGGTCGAGATCGGCGCGTGCTCCGCCAGCAGCCACTTGCCACCCTTCGTGATGAGGTTCGCCGCCTCGCTGTCCCCCACTGCTGGCGCGCCACAGAACACGGCGATGCGTCCCGAGCACGAGCTGCTGGTCACCTGCGCGCGCCGCGCAGCCAGTCATTCGCAGCCAGTCATTCGTGAGTGTGAGAGTGTCGGCAGAGAGGAGGCTGCAGCAGCAGCAGCAGCAGCAGCGGCGCACGTAGTTCGGGTGGTCGTTGATGAGACGGATGAGGTCGACGATCGGCGCGTCAATGCTCCCTTTCGGGCTTTTGTCCTCCGCCGCGCGCAGCTTGCGCAGACTCTCGCGCTTGAACTGCGCGAACATGCTGGTGCTCGACGCTCGTGCTCTGCTCGTGCAGAATCGCTTGTTGCCTTCCACTCAAAAAACATGTGACGTGCGACAACTTGTTTCCAGTATTGGGTGTTTCTATCGTGATCCGCTCGTTGAAGCTCCTCGTGCGCCTGGACGCTCGCCATCGCCCGCCTCAGTCCTCGTCGGACGAGCCGCCGTGGCTGAAGAACGACGAGAGTCGCACGGGCGACGGCGAGCGCTCGCGGTCCCGCGACGACTTCTTGCTCTTCTTCTTGGACTTGTGCTTGTGCTTCTTGCGCGACGACGACCGCCGCGCGTCCGAGCTCTCGCCGTCCTCCGACTCGCTCGCAGACTCCGAGTCCGACGGCGCGCTGCGGTGACGCTTCTTGCTCTTCCTGCCGCAGCAACAGGTGGGAGGCGCAAGAGGCGCGTCAGCGGAGCAAACGCACAGCAGGCGGCAGTCGCGCTCCCCACGCACTTCTTCTTCCGGCTGCTCTTCTTCCTGGACGAGCGCCTCCGGTCGTCGTCGCTCGAGCCGCTCTCGCTCTCCGACGACGACGAGCGCGAGCGCTTCTTCTTCGCCTTCTTCGAGCTGCCGCTGCGCTTCGCCAGCGCCTGCAGACCGCAACAGCGAGAAGTGAGCCCGCTTGCCCCGAGCGAACGCACGCTCTCACTGCTCTCGCTTGCGCCAGCAACTCGCGCAGGCGCAGACCCACCTTCTCGCGCGCCGCGTCAAGCTTCTTGCGGTACGCGACCATCTCCTTCTCCTCGTTGCCGCCGAGGAAGTCCAGCTTGTCGGCGTTCTCGCGCTTGAACTGCTCCCACGTTGGGCGGTTCGGGTCGCTGATGCGGTCCGCGATCGTGCGCTCCTCCTTGCCCGTGACCATGCGCATGAACGCGTCCATGGTGGCCGACTGCGCCTGCGGCTTCTTGCCTGCCGACGCGTCTGCGCTCCTCTGCGGCGCCGCCGGAGCCTGCGTCGCGCAGTCGATTGTCGACGCGGTTAGAACCTCGTGACGCATCCTGCTGAGTGAAGGAGAGAGGAGGGAGAGTTGGGGACGCACCGGCGCTGCGCCGGCCGCGCGGATCGCGCGCTGGCGCTCGAAGCGCTCGTCGTCGACGTGGCGGTCGAGCACCTGCGAGTAGTTGACGCCCGAGGACTTCTTGAGCCCGAAGTCGTCGTCCTTCCTGCGGCGCGACATGGCGGCGACTCGGGCGGGCGACTTGGGCAGCGGTTTGGACGGCGGCGCGCTCAAATATCAATGTGGATAGTGATAAAACTCGGTAGCTCGACCGAGATCCCTCTGTTTTCTCACACTCAAGATATCGCGCTAGAAGCAGCAAGAAGCGAGCAGCAGCATCATGGTGAGCAGGAGATCTTCGCGCTTGGGCGGCGAAGGACTCCCCCCCCCCTTCCTCCCTGCTTCTACGAGGTGCTCACACGCACCCTCCCCGCCTTCTTGCCCGCACCCGCTCGACGCGCCACAGGACCTCAGCACCCTTCCGCTCGTGCGCGCGCCGCCTGACGCCCTCCGCCACGGCTTCTTCAGCGCCAGCGAGGACGCGCGACCGGTGCACGAGGTGCAGCGCCTGCAAACGATCGTACGTCATCCTGCTCCTCTCTCCCTACGAACTGGCGGCGCTGCGGGCAGCGGCGCTAGGGAGTGTCAGCGCTAAAGATCTTGCTCTCTCCTCCCCCTCGCGACAGCAACGCGCGACGAACTGGGAGCTGAAGATGGCGACAGTCGAGCAGGTGTACGGGAAGGCGGCAGCCATGCGGCTGCGCACGGAGAAGGCGGTCATGGAGCAGTTCGGCGTGCGTTTCCCGCCTCCTTCTGCGTGCTGCTCGCTCGGATCTTGCGGGCATCAGCGTTCTCACACGTGCGGGCTTTTTGCGGGACGCAGCGCATGCCGGGGCTGCCGAGTTCGCACGCGGGACTGGACACGATCACGGGCGCGGACCAGGAGATGGAATTCGCCGACGTCCTGAACGGTACGCGGTTCCTGATCGCTCTTGTTGCTGCTGTCGTTGTCGTTGTCGCGCTTGGCTCACCTGGGTGTGTTGTGTGGCTTGTACCAGAGCCGAACCAGCACCCCGAGCACACGTTCCGAGTGCACGAAGCCATGGAGGTGAAGATGGGGATCTTCTGAGGCGCCTGAAGCAGCGCACGAGGGGAAGACGCCGACGGCGACGGCAGCGCCAGCTTGACGGAGTGTAGGTCAGAAACTTTCATAAAAAACGCCAAGTTTCCCCCCCCGATTCTTTTCCAAAGCGCGAAATAAAATACTCGGTGCTGTCTCTCGCTCGCTCGACTCGCGCATACACACACCAAGAGGTCGAGTCGAAGGCACCACGCGCAAAAGAAAAGAAGGAAACAACCAGTCGTCTGGCAGTCGCACATTCGCCCCATCGAGCGCAAGCCAAGTCAAGTCAAGTCAAGGGGAAGAAGAGGCGCGCCGGCCGCAAACGCATACGCGCACGATGCAGAGCGCGCCGCCCACAGCCGCGCCGCACGTGCTGGAGCAGGCGTACAAGGCGATCCGCACGACGCCGCCCGAGCCGAAGGACCTGGAGCAGTCGGCCAAGCTGCAGGCGTTCATGGACGCCTCGTTCCCGACCGAGAGCGCCGCGAACATCACGCGGCGCTCGCTCATCCTCGCGGAGCTGCGCTCGATCTTCCGCGAGTGGGTCAAGCGCGTGTGCGTACAGAAGGGCGTGCCCGAGGAGATCGCGGCGGACGCCGGCGGGCAGATCCTCGTCTCCGGCTCGTACCGCCTCGGCGTGAACGAGCCCGGCGCGGATATCGACACGATCTGCGTGGCGCCGCGCCACGTCTCGCGCGACGACTTCTTCTCGTCGCTCAAGGACATCTTCCTCAAGCACCCGAAGGTCTCGAACCTCGTGGCGATCGAAGGCGCGATCGTGCCGATCATCACGTTCGACTACGAGGAGATCAACATCGACCTACAGATCGCGATCCTGCCGCGCCACTCGATCCCGGACAACCTCAACATCCTCGACGACGCTGTGCTGCTCGGCGTCGACACGGCCACGGAGAAGTCGCTCAACGGTCCGCGCGTCACGGAGCTCATGATCAAGGTACTGTGCCTTCTGCGTGCCGTGCAGCGCTCTCGTGAATGGCTGCGTGCCTCCTGCGGGTTCTGATTCGGTGAGTGTGTGTGTGTGTGTGTTGTGCGTGTGCAGCTGACGCCAAACCGGGAGAGCTTCATCAGCGTGCTGCGCATCGTGCGTCGCTGGGCGAAGCGCCGTGGGCTGTACTCGAACAAGATGGGGTACCTCGGCGGTGTCAACTGGTGCATCCTGGTGTGCTTCGTCAACCAACTGTACCCGACCGCGGCGCCATCGACGCTACTGTTGCGCTTCTTCATGGTTCTCGCGAACTGGAAGTGGCCGCTCGCGATCCAGGTATGTCTCGCGTCGGTCTAGTGGCTCCTTCCTGACCCGTGGTGTTGGCTGGGAGATTGGAGGCTGACATGCTTGGTGTGTTGCTTCCAGCTTTGCAAGACGCACGACGCGAAGCTCGGATTGGAGGTCTGGAACGCCAACTCTGGTCACAACAGGTTCGTTCGCGGTGTCTGCATCCTGCGGGTGTCTGTGGTGAGTGTCTGTGCCGTGGGAGGCTCACTCGTGCTCTTCTTGCGCGGAAACAGATACCAGGTGATGCCGATCCTGACGCCGGCGTATCCGTCCATGAACTCATCGTTCAACGTGTCGACGCACACGCTGGCGGTGATGAAGGACGAGCTCAAGCGCGCACTGGGCATAGTGCAAGATATTTTAAATAAAGGAGGTGCGGACTGGAGTCAGCTCTTTGACCCGAGCGATTTCTTTGCGGTGCATCAACACTACCTCGCGGTCGACGTCTACTCGGCATCGGCGGACGAAGAGCAAGCGTGGTGCGGCTTCTGCGAGTCGCGCATCCGGAAGCTGGTCGAGAGCCTCGCGTACATCCCGCAGCTGTGCCGCATCCGGACGTTCACGAAGAAGTTCCCGCTCAGCTTTGTCGAAGCCCACGCGCCGGCCGCACCTCCAAGCTCCTCGCCAGGCGCCCAAGCACCGGACGCTCCAGCTGCCGCGGATGCCCCAGCTCCCAAGCCGATCCGGTTCGGCGTCTGCTACTTCGTCGGCTTCGACATCGACCGCCGCCAGCTCCGCGGCCGCGAGGTGAGCATCGACAACTCGGTCGACTTCTTCAAGCACAACGATCTCTACCGCTGGAACAAGCGCACGCCGACGATGGACGTGACGATTACGCCGGTCGTGTGGAAGAACCTGCCGGACTACGTGTTCGAAGACATGGGCGGGCGACAGAGCGCTCGCAACGTGCGCCGCGAGTTCATGAAGAAGAAGAAGGAGGAAGAGAAGGGAGCTGCGACTGGTGCGGCGGCAGCTGGTGTATCGTCAGGCGAAGACGTCTCCGCGAAGGACCTGCAATCGCAAGACACGGACGGCACATGCGAAGAAGACAACGCGAGCGCGACGGAAGACGCCAGTGGCGCTGAGGACAATGCGACGCCAGCTCCTGTAACCAAGCTCCCAACTCCGCCTTTGCCTCCGAGAAGCCAGAGCCCGAACCCAGCAACTGACGGGAGCGAGGACTCTGCGCCAAGCGTGCCGACTTCGTCGGAGAAACCGGAGTTCTTGACACCAGTGAAGGTGAAGAAGGAAGTAGCTGCAGTTACTCCAAACGGTGTCGGCGCGTCGCCCCAAGTTGTTCCAGGCAAGCGTCCGTTGGACGGGATTTCGTCAGTGACGGGAACACCGGTCGGCAAGGCGCCGCAGTCTATCAACGGCTCTGCACCTGGCACGCCGCTGACTGCTCCAGCTCCAGTTCCAGTCCCAGTTCCAGTTCCAGCTCCAGTGGCGGGCACGACGGCCAAGATCGTGGAGCTGCTGCCGACTGCGCCTCGTGCGGCGCCGATTATCGTGGCTCCACCTCCAGCGCCGGTCTCGTCGCCGCGTAAGCGCCGCAAGATGAAGATCACGTTTGGGAAACTGAACTGAGCTGCGACGTCCGCGTACCATCCTTGCAGGACGAAGGAATCGAGATCGAGACGCGGAACACAAGAAACACACACAAAAAGGAGCGCAGCAGCTCAAGAACGTAGCTCCACCGACAAGCGCCGAATCCAGACTTACACCCCCACACACCTCAAGCGCCGAATCCAGACATACACCCCCCCCACACACACACCTCAAGCGCCACAGAAGGGGATGAAGGAACAGCGGGCGAGAGATCGGGTGGTTGCCGCCGCCAGTCGGACGACGGAGCTGATCGCCGCAAACTCAACACCTGCGATCGGATCGCTGAAGCTGCGGCGGCGCATACGCAGCCCGACCGACCGCCTTGCTGCCTGCATCTCAAGACGTACACGACAGAAACACACATACCTCGAGAAACACACGTCGCCGCTGTTTGCCTAACCGAATAAAAAAAACGATGCCAGCTGCAGCCAGAAGGTCTCCGCCGCTTGCTCGGTCGTCGTGTGTACGGCCGTCGCGCTCGTTCCGTCCTTCGCTTCGTGTTCGCGGAGGTTCCGAACCGAGTCAGGAATCGCGATATCGAGACCCGGCGGCGCGAAGTGCTGCACCAGCGCGTTCACAACGATCTTGGCATCGGTGGCCATCGCGACTTCGTCAGCTCCCCCGATCCTCGCGTCACGAACCAGCGCGTGCGTGTCTGAGCTCGACGCGACGTCGATCGCGCACTTCTCCCACAGCGCTTTCAGCGCCTGCTCGGTCCGAAGCTTCAGCCGCACGACGAAGTCTGTCGAGTGCTGACTATCGAGGCGGAAGAAGGTGTGGTCGCTCCCCAGCTCCTCGGTCGGTCCAAAAAGAGGTCGAGCGAGTCGCCGCCCGTCGCAGTAGTTCGTGAAGAGCTTCAGACTGCGCAACCCTGACAGCGCTGTTGCCACTGACCCATGCGGCTGCTGGAGTCGGAATAGCGCGTGCAACGTGTTCAGGTAGATCGGCAAGACGCTCGACGCTTCTTCGCGCACGTGGTGGGCTACCAGCTCTTGACACTGCGTCCGCCACCAAGCAGCAAAGTGCGCGTTCACACCGCTCCCATCCTCGCCCCTCGAGTCCAAGTGTCCCGGCGAACCCAAGAAATACGACTGGAACGACTCGATGAGCTCACGGTCTTTGTCGCTTGCCAGATGATCAATCGGTCGATGGCGTTTCAAAGCGCTCGCCGTGTCCACCGCGAGCACGTACAAGTGTCGAAACGCCTGGAGATGGTATTTGTTGTCCGCGGTGTTCATCGGGTACATCGGAAACAGCGAGACCACAAGTGCAGCGATCGCCTCCTTCGAGCGAGAGACTGTCGCGCGTCCACCACCGACAAAGAGCAGCCCGATCGCAGAGCTCAGCGCCATGTGGTTCCCGTACGTTGTGTCCGAGTCCACTCGCTGCCGTAGGTTGATCGACCGGAGCAACGCCAGCGTCTCCGCGTTTCCCGAACCGGCGTCCACTAATGCAAGTGCCTGCGCGCACACAGCCAGACACCGTTCGACTGTGGCGCGCTCGGTCGAGCCGGCAATGACGTTCCCGAAGCTCGCGACCACACCTGCCGCTGCGCGCAGCCGCATCTCTCGAAAGTGCACGATGAACTTGCGAAGTGTCGTCCGAGCGCGACTGTCGCTCGTACCAGCAAAGCGAAACCCGATGCTGAAGCATGCACCAGCGATCACGTTCGCGTACGCCTCGCAGATGGACTGCGGATCTGCGTGCACGGACGCAGTCACTGTTCCAAGCGAATCGCGGTTCGCCGCCGCCACTGCTTTCGGGTCGTGCTGGAGCGCCTTGTACGCCTTTGCAAGCTGTTTCGGAACCTGCACCTCCTCGACCCACTCGCTGGAGGGCTCCACAGAGCTCCACATCACGAGGTTCTTCGCAAGTGTGCGCACCAGGAGGATGTCTGGGCGGACCGAGTCCAGCAAAATGAGCGTGTCGGGTACTGCGAGCTGTGCGGCGACCGACTTGTTTCCTGTCATCATGTACATGAACGCGAGCGCCAGCGCAGACCCGCACGCTGTGACGCCCGTGTTGACGTGCTCTCCTCGAACGCCCCGGTCGGTATGGATTCTTGGCTCGCGACTCGACCCCGCCCCTGCGTTCAGTGAGGACCCATTACCTCCACCACCGCCTGCGCCGGAGCCCATGCTAGCTCCAAACGTCTCCCACTTCCGACCTCGATAGAGACATCCACCAGCAGCGTTTGCATCGCCAAATTGTTGCGCGCCGCCGGTGATGTACTTGTGCAGCTTCTCTTCGAGCTTCATGTCCGTCAGTCCTGGATCTCCGCTCTTTGCTTTCCCGCGACCAAGGATGACAAGTCCGAGCGCCAGTCCCGCTGCAAGCGCATACCCTTCAAGCTGATCGAACGACGCGGTCGATAGACCCGAGTTGCTGTTGTTGCTCATAAACTGAGCGGAGGATGGGGAGCGCGCGATCTCGGTGAGAAGCAGCTCTGCCATGAGGCGATGGCCTGTCCCTCGATACAGAATCCCCAGTCCGAGGAGCGCTGCTGTCTGTGTCGAAGCTGGGACGGAGAACTCAGCAAACGGTGGCGGGAGTAGCGACGGGATGTGCAGACACAGCATCTTGGACACTGACCGCTCGAGTGTGAGCTCAAGTCCAGAGCCGACGAGAGGAGCCGCGGTGGTAGCCATGCCCAGCAAGATCGCAACTGTCACGAACTCGTTCGAGAGTGACAGGTAGTTGTACACGTCTGCCATGGAAAGGCACTTCAGGTGCCCTCGCAGTCCGAGACCGAGAAGCAGTCCAGCGTGTGCAGCGTATGCTTCCTCGAGGCTGCGCTTGACGGCTTCTGGCGATGGCGGAGTCTGCGACACACTATTTCTCGCTGCTTGGCGCGCGTGGTGTTCAGCCACCGACGGGCGATGATACTTGATCCAGTGCCGATTCACCACGCTGGAGAGGTCTCGAGCAGGAAGTCGAAGCCCGGCGGCACACCCGTTGTGGAACTGAGGCCAGAACATCAGCTCCTTCGCGAAGTTGGACACGTCCAATGACACTGTCGCGTTCGTTGGTGGAGTTCTGCCGGCAAGCGGCAGCTCCGGGATCCGAAGCTGCCACGCGTGGTTGTGGACAATGCTCACGTCGAAACTGCCGAGCGTGACCATCCCGCGAGCCACTGATAATGACATCGAGCGCTTGCACAGCAGGAGCAGCCGCGTTTGCTGCTGCTGAACGAAATCTTGATCTGACGTCTCTGAAGACTTCTCCAGCTTCAGGCACAACGGTCGGCTTGAGCGCACCAAGCGCGCGACCTCCTTCGTGCGTTGATCAGCCGGAAACAGTGATCGACTGAGTTGGATCATCTCCTCCAGTCCGTCGCTGACATCGAGCTGCTGCTGCTGGGATTCGTCGCGAAAGACTGGTTCGCTCGCGCCTCGCCCGCTCTGACTCTGCAGTGGCTCGAACAAGTCCATGCTGTTCGTATGCCTAAAGAGGTCTCCTGCGAGATCTTCTCGACCGATGGAGTGACGGATGTCTTCCGTCATGAACGGCGGTGGCGCGCGTCGGAACTGCCGAATCGCCTCGGCAACTGGGAACTGGACACCAAAAGGCAAATCCCAGAGCGGAAGTCGAGATCCATACGAGTCCTGGGTCAGGAATGCCATCAGCGAAGATCGGCTGTCGACGTCGCATCGATCCTGATCTGTCGTGTCGTTCGATCCAGACTCAGTAGAAGTCTGGTAGCTGGAAGCAAGAAGATCGTACACATGGCAGACTGCGCTGGTGCGCCAGAGCGGAGTCTTTAGTGCTGGGTCGGCAACCACTTCCGCCCTCCCGCAGAACGCTGTGTTGGGGAACCGCGCTGACACAGTCGAACGCGAACCCGTCTTCTTCGAGTCATACGCTTGAATCTTGAGCTGAATCCACGCCATGATATCCGGTACTTGTGTGTTCTTCCAGCCAGCGAACACAGTGACTTTGTCGGATGCCATGCTCGCGACAGTGCGCGGAGACCGACCGGTTTCCTGCCGATAGTAGACGATATACGCTTCGAGACCCAGATGCGCCGCCATATCCAAGAGAAGTTCTGCCAACTGCTGGCGATTCTGGAGCGATACCACGGACAGCTTGAGGTCTTCGTGAAGCAAGTGCAATCCGGCAAACATCTTCACTGCGAACGGCCGTAGCACGGAGCACGTAGGGTCGGAACACTGCTGCTCGGAGATGCGCCGAGTAGGATGCGTTGGCGCGTCGTCCATGTCGGCAAACAGCATCGAGTTCACCGCGACGTACTGCTTGTGGAAACTCGACTGGCAGAGTCTGTCAAACGCCGACAGCCCCGTTGAAGCCTCTTGTGCGAGGTCATTTGCGCCGCGTTGTCGCACTGCTCCAGGATCTTGACCATAGGAGCTCGTGTCGTCAAACAGCGCTGCAACAAATCCACAGAGCACGCCCCATTCGGTTGATGTGCTGCTAGCTCCTGTCGAGTCGCCGCCGACAGAAGAGGATGCTTGGGTCTTCTGGTGCTCGGCAACAACCTTGGCTCGCAAGTCGAGACCGACTGCTGCTGGAAGCACACACTCGAGCACTTGAAACACATCGTCTAGATGTGGACAGAACTCGAAGCGAAGCGGGTGCTCGACTCTACTGAGCATCTCAGCGAACTCCGTGGGGTTGTGTCCACACACTTCGAAGCCGGATTCGTCAGCGCCGGTGGTTCGGATCGAGGTTGACGGGGGCCAGTGCCGCACTTCGCTGGAGTCTGAAGCGTTTGGAGGCAGAAGGGAGCAGATCCGATGCTCTCCGCGCTGGAGCCAGAGCTCTCCTTCTGCTGTGTGGACGACGATGTCAGTCAGTCTCTTCTCGTCTCCACTGCTGTCGCTGTGCGATGTCGACAAGTTGACGAAGGAGATCGGAACTGCGTCGCGGCACTGGATCACCTTCACTTCGCCGCTTGAGCGCGCACTTCGTGCACCGCTGCTGATGTTGTTGCACGTTGCTTCGCCTCGAGCACTCGGAAGCGTGTCGACTCGCTTGAGCATCAGGACGCCAGCCGCCTTGTCCACCAGGCAAAGGATCGTCGCGAGGTCCATGTCTGACGCCAAGAACGCGCTTCGAGTCGTGTCGTTCAGCGACGACTCTGCGAGTCTGCTCTCTGCAGTCGACGCACGCTCCATCGCAGGCGACGTCCACAGCAGCGTCGCGACCCAATCGGGTGAGATCGCGACTCTGTCAAGCGCGTCGAGCTCGGCTTCGTCCTCGCGATGCTTGCGCCACGTCGCCGAGTCCACGACGCGCACCGCCGCGACGCGCGAAGCCGGACCTGCTGGTACCGGGCACAGCCGAAAGACGTGAAAGCAGCGGTCGTCCGTGTGGTAGCACACGAGCAGCGCTTCTGGTGCGCAAAACGCCACCGTCTCCAGCGCGGGATCGCTCAGGAGCTGCAGCTGCTGCTGCGGAGAGTGTGACGCCCTGCTGGCTCCGGCAGCTGAGCGTGCGTCTTGCTCCACTGCGACGGGCTTCACTTCGTCCAACGGGTGTGCGAGCGTGAAGAAGCGCGGCCGCGACGCCAGCTCGCTGTCCGCGAAGAGCGCCGTGGCTCCGAACGCATTGGGCGTCCGCTGCGAGCGCCGGGGCGATGGCGGCTGGTTCGGCGCCGGGCTGCGCTGCAGCAGGAGCCCCGCGTCCCCGAACGCCGAGAGCCGGCTCGCTTGGAACGGCAGAGCCGCCTCGAACACCTCACCGCTCGGCGCGTAGATGTTGACGCAGTCGGCGCGCACGAGCACGCACAAGTGCGGTTGCTGCAGCTGATCAGGTGGCGGTCGCTGTTGCTGCTGCTGCTGGCGGCGACGCGTGCACGAGTCGAAGCGAGCGAAGACCGCGTCGTGCACGCGTTCGGGGAACACGAAGCTGCGCTCGACGACCGGCGGCATGAGCACGGCGAACGTCACGGAGTTGCCGACGACGCGGGCGACACCAGCCGCCCCCGTGGCCGTGCGTTCTGCGAAGAGCGGCTGCGGTGACGCTAGTGGCGACAGCACGGTCGGCAGCTGCGCTTGTTGTCGCTGCCGGAAGGGGTCGCTTGCGTGCATGGCTCGCGCGGCAGCCCAGCGCACGCGCACCTGCGGCGGCGGCTCATGCGCCATCGCGAAACGAATGCCAAATAATTGACAGTGCTCGCCGAAAAGGATCAGAGCGACATGCTGGCTGAAGCCGCAGCCGTCGGGGAGGAGGAACCGCACGGCGCCGCGGACAGCGCGAGGCGCGCGTTCGTGCAGCTGCTGCGCGCTGGCGTGCAGGAGAAAGTGCAGAAGGACCCCGCGCGCAGCTCCGCCGGCGGCGCGTGGCGCACGCTCGCGTGGCGGGACGCGTTCTCCACGGAACCACTTTTCGAGGCGACGGTGGGCGGCGCGCCGCTGCGCGTGCGGCAGCAGCTGCAGGGCGAGCTGCAGGGCTTCGGCACGGGGCTAACTGTGCGTGTGCTCCGCGCGTGTGGCTGCGCACATGCACCGACTCACAGGACACCTTACTTGCCTGCACGTCGTGACCAGGTCTGGCCGGCGGCGTGCGTGCTGCTCAAGTACCTCGACGAGCGCTTCGGCGGCGACGCCCAAACGCTGCGCGGCCAGTATGCACTGGAGCTCGGCAGCGGCACCGGCGCGGTCGCGGTCGCGGCGGCGATGCTCGGCGCGCGCCGCGTGGTCGCCACCGACGTGGACGCCGTGCGCTTCCTCATGCAGGCGAACGTGGACGCGGCGGTGGCGCAGGCGCGCGCGCTCGGCCGCGCGATCGACCTCCAGGTGGCCGCGTACGAGTGGGGCACCGAGCCGAGCGACGCGCTCGTGGGCGGCGGGTTCCCGGACCTGCTCCTCGTCTCCGACTGTATCCTGCCGCGCTTGTACCCGATCGAGCCGCTCGTGGCGGCGCTCGACCTGCTCGCGGCGCCGCACACGACGGTGCTCATCTCGTTCGAGCGCCGGTACTACGAGCCGTTCGACCCCAAGCGCCGGTTCTGGGAGCTCATGCGCATGAAGCACTTCACGCTGCGCGAGCTGGAGGACGACGAGTTCCACCCGCTCTTCCGCGCCGACGACATTGAGATCTGGGAGATCACGCGGCGGTGAGAGTGATGGAGAGAGAGAGAGAGAGAGAGAGAGAGC
>JAASFS010000339.1:0-21014 GCA_023333865.1 Globisporangium perplexum | reverse complement strand
AGCAGCGTCGACGTCGAGAGCGCCAGGTTGGGCTCCGCCCCCGCGGCGCCGGACCCGATCGTCAGGTACGAGTACGACGCCGTCACGAGCGACGTGAGGCGCCGGAAGACGAGGTACTCGACCTGGATCGACCCGCGGTCGCGCAGCGCCTCGCGCTGCGAGAGCTCGATCACGCGCGTGTGCACGCAGAGGTATGTGATGATGCAGCCAACGCTCGCGAGCCCGGAGAGCACGAGCACGAGTGTCACGAGCACCGAGCTGCGCTCCTCGTCGCTGCCCTGCGCCTCGAAGTGCGCGCTGATCCCTGCCATCGCGAACACACACACGGCGTTGAGCAGCATGCCGATGATCATGTACGCCTTGCGGCGCAGCCCCATGATCGGGTAGCAGTCGGAGAGCAAGCCGACGAAGAAGCTGAGCGCCATGGGGAGCTCGATGAGGCGCTGCACGGCCACCGTGTCCTGCTTGCTCAGGCTCAGGTGCGTGGCCATGAGCGGCCGCAGCACGCCCTGCAGCGACTGGAAGGAGAACGCGGACGAGAACACGGCGGCCACGAGCCCGATGCTCTCCCACGAGAAGAACTTGACGGCGCCGCCGGCGCGCAGCGAGCCGTACATCTCGTGGTTGTAGAACTGGTTCCCGGCCACGTAGCGGTTCGCGCTGTCGCGCGACTCGCGGTGGCTCTCGTCGAAGAGGATGGCGTTCTTGTCGAGCATGGCGACCTGGTGCAGCTGCTGTTGCTGCTGTTGCTGTTGCTGTTGCTGTTGCTGGTGACTCGCCGGCGATTCGTAGAGCTGTAGACCGTACGGGTCTCCTCCGCTGGTGCTCGCGCTGCTCGGCGGCGACCAGCTCGGCTTCATATCTGTCTGTGGGTGACTGTTGCGTGGATCTACGCCGCGCTGTGCTGCTGGGGGCGAGCGCGAGGTGGGAGCGAAGTCGGCAAGTGCGTGCTGGAGGCGAGCGGACGCCTCCGCGGCGCGTGATCAGCGAGCGAACTGGCGAGTGCGAGCGCGAGTGCGCAGCGAGGCAGTTTGCTCAGCGTCGACCAACGGGGTCGGCGATGGACAAGCGCGCATCGGAGCGAGCGGCGTCCAAGAGATCGAGAGGACAGCAAGCAAGCGGGCGGAAAGAGTGGACGCGATCCGCCCGCGCTGCTGCGACAGAGGAAAAGGTGACTACTGATAACGAGCAGCGATCTGCCAAAACGTCAAAAATATATTTTGACACAGTTCTCGACTTGTTGGGTCGCACCGTTTTCATAATGAAACCAAGTGCGGAGCGTAGCAGTCCCTGTAGCTCACACCTGTTTTCTGTAGGAGTGGTACGGATCTATGACTCGACTCCACTATGGAACATCTTGCGCCGGCTGTCAAAAACAACGATCGCAAATCGCGCGCGGCGCTCGCATCGTGCGGTCGTCGCGCTCGAACAACGCCGGCGCGCAAGATTAACGTTGGTACAGCGGCGCTGTGGCCCATGTGGAGGCGGTCTCTGATCAAGCGTGCTGTACAACGAGGACCTCGAACCTCCGTTTCGCCAGTGCTCTGAACCACACGAACGCGACCGCGACGCGGTCCGATTCAAGACACGCTCCAATCCACTGGGGCCGGAGGACGCTTGTCGTGGAGATGGAGCGCAAGGCCGAGAAGCGCGGGCTGTGGCCGCGCCGTCGATTTCTGCGTGCACATCAGCTCGGCGGCTCCTTGACTCTGGCACGTCCCTGCAACTCGGCGACTTCGCCATGCGCACATATGTTTGCTTCTCTCCCCGCTTCAACGATGGATGGAGGCATAAGCCGCTTGCCTGAGTCGAGCGGCACGACACGGCTATCGACGTCCGCGCGAACTCCGTCTGTTCGAGGGCTCCCTCACAGAGTTGACAAACGCCCACACTCCCGAAACCTGCTTCTCGCAGTGCCGACAACGCCGTCTCCGATCAACGCTGCGCTGGCGCTACTTACAGCGGCTCTCAGGCCGCGCACAACACGCAGAATGCAACAACGAAAGCGAAGCGCGGCCGCCAGCCACCTTGGCTGGAAGCTGACGTTGCGTCACTGTAGAGTCCTCGTCAAGACCTGAGAGAACGAGCGTAGTCGCGCACGTCCGCGCCGACATGAACACGTACGCGCTAGCTGGCGAGTCTCGATGGCAGGTGTGCGAGCACAGCTCGTGCAAGAGAGGGGCTGCAGAAACAGCTCACGAGCGATGCCAGCCTCGTGAAGATGTCGTGATTATGCCGTGATTTACCTACTATCCAGTGATTTATTAGCCATTCCTCGATTGTTTCGCTCGAAATGCGCTTCAGGTGGATGCTCGACGTCGCTCGCGGCGCTGCTCCCCGACCTCCGCTCACCCACGCTTGCTGTGCTGCTCCAGCGCGCTCGCAGGCGGGTTCGCGGCCATTGCGGGCATGCTCGGCAAGGTGTGCGTCTCTCTCCTCCCCCTTCAGATAGCTCTTGCGCATCGAAGCCTCACGATACAACCTCTGCACAACAAACAGTTCGGCGCCGACGGAGACACGAGCGCGCTGCGGCAACTTCAGACGCTCTGCTTCGCGCACCAGCCCGCTCCGCTCCAGCACCTGTTCTCCTGCCTGACGGTGCGGATCCGAGCAAAGTACGTTGGCCGGTGCTTTGTCGTCGGTCTCACTTGATCTCTCGGTATCACCATCGCAGTTCGCGGCGTTCGTCCGCGTCGCGAGCATCGGCCTCATGCTCGGCGCGAACGCCGTGATGCTCCACTTCTTCGTCAAGGGGCTGCACGAGACCGACTCGCTGACCGCGACCGTCACGAGCGCGTCCGCGAACTTCATGCTCTCGGTGCGTGCATTGTGTCTCGACGTCTTCTTCCTCGCCTCCAGCGCCTGCGACCTGAGCTCTTCGCCTTCGCCTTCGTCTTCGCCGCGCAGGCGGCCGGCGGTGCCTTCTTCTTCGGCGAGCACCTGCCGCTCCAGTGGTTCGCCGGCGCGACGCTGATCCTCGTCGGCATGGGCTGCCTGCTGCACGGAGACTCGCCTGCGACGAGCGCAAAGCCAAAGCGGAACTGAACAGAACGGAGCTGCAGCCACCACCACCACCGTCGCCACCACCTCAGGACGCACATATCGAATGCATACATTGCTCGTACGCAGCAGCTCACTCGTCTGATGCGGTGCCACTGCTGCCTGCTGCCTGCTGCTGGCTGTTGGCTCGTGTCTCGACTACAAAGATCGGCAAAGCTCGCTGCCAGGTGTCTCGCTCTCTCGGCTACTCGGCGCCAGGCCGCCCCATGCGCATCGCGGCGGGCCAGTGCTCCAGCTCCGTCAGCTCCAGCCACGGGTGCGAGTGGTAGCCCGCGTCGCTGAACCACTCGCTGAACTCCTGCAGCGACACGAGCTTGGTGAGGTCCAACGACCGTTTGTCGCTCTTGCTCTCCTCCTCCTCGTCGTCGTCGCCACTGGTGCCGAACGACGCCTCGAAGCTCCGCAACACCTCTTCCGCGCCGAGCTCCGCAGAGAAGCGCGCGATCTCCGCGGTCAGCGAGCTGCTGATGCCGTAGAACGCCATGAGGAAGCACATGAGCGACGACTTGAGTGTCTCCATCACCACGGGCTGCATCTGGTCGCTCTCCAGTCCGTCCTCGAGCAGGTACGCGGCGCACTTGAGCTTCTCCACCAGCGTGCCTTCGCACACCACGAGCAGCCCGCACACCGCGGCTCCGAACTCGAGCAGATCGTTCCCTTCATTCGCCTCCAGCTCGCCGTCGTCCTCGTGGCCGGTCGAGCTGCCGCTCTTCACTGGTTCTGGTTCGCGCACAAACACGCCGAGCACCTGATCGAGCAGCTCCATCGAATCGTCGCTGAGCGACACCGGCGGCGTCGCTCCTCCGCTTCTCCGAGTGCTCGACGCTGGGCGGTTTGAACACACGTACTCGACCGACTGGATAAAGTGGCTACGCGTGACGAGGGCGGCGGTCGTCGCACCAGAGATGCTCAGCGCCGACTTGAGCGAGTCTCCGAGCTCCCACGCCGTCAGCTGGTGCATCTGCGTCTGCTGCAGGAACTGCTTCAGCCGCGCGATGTCGTCGTTGAAGAAATGGATCTCCGACGCCTTCCGCGCGACGAAGAAGACCATGATCGGGCCGTCGCTGCACAAGCTCGCCGCAGTGATCGAGTCCCGCTGATCGCGACCGGTTTGCTCCTTGCCGCGCTTCTCCATCGTCTGGACGCCATTCGCGTACGACGTCGACACGATCTCGCTCTGGCGAACCTGCTTCTTCTGCGTGAACTGCTTCGTGCTGTAGTAGCTCTCGATCGGCTGCACGTGCTCCATGATCGGAGTCGCGCTGGCTGGGACAGGGTAGTTCCCAGGGCGTTGGGACCCGAGCACTGCCACACGCTTGCTCATGACCCGACCAGTGCCGACACCCGCGAGCGACGCGGTCTGCTCCTGGAAGTCCTGCTCCTGCTGCCACTTCGACACGTCGAGCAGCTCGACCCACGAGATGATCTGGTACCCGCCCGTGTTGTACCATTCGCCAAACTGCTCGAAGGTCACGCAAGCGCGCGAGCGGACGCTACCGTATCCGGCGAAGCCGTTCATCGACATCACAGGCATCGAGCTGCCGGTGGCGCTCACGTCCGTCATCAAATCGCCCATCGCTTCTTCGATCACGTCCTCCGCCTCTGTGTGCATCTTCTCGATGCCCAAACGGTATGTCCCGTCGCTCAGCGCCATCAGCGCGAGCAAGAACGACCGCAGGTAGATGAACAACACCGAGTGCGGAAGTCCGTTCGGCTCGTTCTGCAGCGCTGTTCGGCGCATCGTACCAGCTCCACCGCGCACGCTTGGAAGCCCAAAGCCCGGTCCGCCTGTCGAGATGCTATTGATGCCAGCTCCACCGAGAGCGAGCCCGCCCGCACCGCCGATCGTGTTCGACGCGTACACATTCAGGGTGCGCGTGCGCTGCTGTCGCATTTTGGCGATAAAGTCGAACGCGAGCGCCAACTTCTGGCTCTTCGACCCCTTGCCGAGGATGCTCATACCGCACGCGAGCTCGAGCGCGTTCACGCGGCCGCACCGCTTGCGATCAAACACGTTGAAGATCCGGGAGAGCAACTTCGACGACGTCTGCTGCGCCTTCTCCGACATGCCGTCCTTCTTCACCAGACTGCGGATGCACTCATAGAAGTTGCTGCGGCTGATCACCAGATACGCGCCTTCGTCCTCCTCCACGCCAGCGTACGAGTACGCTTGGCTCTTGCCATGACCCGCGGTTTTCTTCTTCATCCCTTCCTCCGGTGGCGGAGTCGCATACGCCAAGAGTGAATCGTAGATCTTGCTCACGCTCGTCTCGGACAGGCTCGTCGACCGGAGCACGAAGAGGTACGTGGACATGTCCGTCTCTGTGAAGTTCAGGATGTTCCCTTCGTCCTGCATGTCGAACGCGTAAATCAGCGGCTTCTCTCGCTTGCTCGCCTCGAACGCCTCCTTCGCTGGCCACTTGGACAGGTCCAGCAGCTCCAGCCACGGACAATCCATGTAGCCGCCCGCTGCATACCATGCTGCGAACTCGGCGAGGCTGATCACATCCGGGTGGCGACACTTCGCTTCGCAGAAGATCTTGGAGATCACAGCGCCAGCAGCCCGCTCGGCCACCGAATTCGTGCTCCATGAGTTGGTCGTCGTCGTGTCGTTCGAGTGCGCCTTGGTCGCATTGTAGCTCGAGAACGCAAACAACGAGACCAGAATCGACTTGAGCAGCTCGAAGAGGTGGCGCCGAGAGACGTATCCTCTCCCTTGCGTGTCGAACATCTTGAACAACGTGCCCAGCTTCGCGCTTTTCGTCGTTCCGCAGAAGATGCTCAAGCCCGACAGAATCAGCAGCTTGTCCACAGAGCTGGAGCCGGCACCACCGCCGTTGTCTTGCTCGCCCAGAAAGCTGTCGCCGTCAGCATCCCCACCAAGTCCGTTCTCGTCGTTCACGGCACCCTCGGTCTCGAACAGCGTGTATATCCGCAGCAGATGGAACGACAGGAATTCCTGGTCTTCGTTCGACAGCACGTCTCGCGGCACCAGATCGCGCATCGCTCGCAAAAAGCCTTGCTTCGTCAACGTCCTCCCCTGCGCGTACTTCTCGAGCAGGTTCACCATGTCGCGGCACGTCATGCTGCTCATGTTCATGCGCTCCGAGATCGTGTAGACGATCGCCACGTCCTTCAAGCGGATGCGCAGAGTCGTGTTGTCGAAGTTCATCAGTTTGAACTGCAGTGCCACGGAAGACAGGTCCTTGACCGCCGCGGAGGACGTCGGCGGGGACGTGATCAGATCCGCGATGCCGCCGATCCCGTCCATTCTCTCCAGCGCCGTGCTCACGTTTCCAGTTCGGAGATCCGCAGCACTGATGATCGTCATGTTCGTGTCGGGGTATCCGTACTCGAACCCGTTCCGCTCGCGCAAGTGGTTGCTTTCGTTTGATGACTCCGTGTCGTTCGACGATCCCGAGTCGCGCTCTTCGTTCTCTTGCATTCGGCCGGGCTGGATCACTTGCTGTTGCCGACTGATGTACCGCAAAATCGCGTCAGCAACGGACGGGTTCACCTCCGGCCACTTCTTCGTGTCGAGCAGCTCGATCCACGCGATGATGATGTGTCCGCGTGTCGAGTACCACGTCGCAAACTCTTGGAACGACACCACACCGCCTCGGATGAACGCATTACCGGCGCCAGCACCAGCAGCATTCCTTGCCGCCCCGGTGAGACTGACCGAGTCTTCGTCTGGAAGTGATCCGCGGTGCTCGTAGCGGTTACGACCTCCATCCCGGCGACTTCGGTTCTTCGTTACAAGTTTGGTGTCTACAGACTCCAGACCGTCCAGGCTGTGGCGGTTGCTCTGCTCTCGTCTGCCCGGCGAGTTGCGTCGCACACTAAACGTCTTGCTCGAGTCTCGGAAAATGGTGTCAGCAATCTGGATCGCCGTCGTGTCGGCCACACTCGCAATCGCCTCAGCCGAAAGCTCTGAGCCGTTCCCGAGCGCCAGAAGCATCGTCAAGAACGACCGCAGATACTTCCACATCTCGCGTCGAGTGAGCGACCCGTCATGATCCGAGTCGAACAAACTGTAGGCGTACCCCAGCTTCTGGCTCTTCGATCCCGCACAGAACATCGAGAACGCCGACACGAACTCCACGAGATCGATCTTTCCTGTCCCTCCTCGGTTGAACGCGAAGAAAAGACGCGACAGCGTGTCTGCAGCCATCTTCGACTCGTTTCCGCGACCAACGCTCGGCGGCGGAATGCGCGTGTTGGTGTGGACCCCGAACGCAGCAGCGACGTCCTTCCCGACATCTCGCGGGAGAAGTTGACGAACACACCTGTCGAAGGTGCTCTTCTCGATGCTTGAGTATCCAGGACTCTCGATCATCGGAGAGAAGACTTCGTACACGCGGTTCAGGTCCACTTGGTGGAGCTTCGTCACGCGCTGCAGCTCGGCGTACATCAGCAAGTCCCCGTTGTTGAAGCTGAGTGAAGTCAGCGGCAACTCTGTCACCGTGTCGTCGTCCGGGTCGATCACCAAGTCGAACGCGAGCACCTCCTCGTTCTTGAGGCAAAATGCTGGCAGTGTGCTCGGGATGCTGCTGTTCCGCGACTGCTGGCCGCTCGACGATGAACTGAACGACGACTCGGATCCATTAGGCTCGTCTTCGGCAACAGCCACGTCGTTCTCGTGCAACAAGGGATGATCTCCGTCGTTTTCTTCCTCTTCTTCTTCTTCTTCTTCGACAATCATCTCTGCAAACGTGAAGTGGTTCTTGCCGTCCTTCAGATCGTCGATGTTGTCCGCATCCACATCAACTTGGATGTTGTTCGCAGTGTAGTAGTTGCTGCTTGCGTACACCGGATCCACAGGCTGCACGTCCAGCAGCTCGACGTCGAACCCAGGCGACACGAACATCCACTTGCGCAAGTCCAGTAGCTCCAGCCAACTCATCCCCTTGTGACCACCAGAATTGTACCACAGCCCGAAGTCTTCGAACGTGTACACCCCGGCTCGCAGCTCTGCGTTCGCGAACTCTCGATCCTCCGCGTCGCCATTCTCGCTCGCGCCTTCACCGTCGTCGTCGTCGTCGTCGTAATCACCGTACTCCTCGCCGAGACCCTCCATGATGCTCTCCATGATCTCCTCTTCGCCCGTGTCCACGAGAGCTGCGATCGAGCCGTGTCGCTGAATGATCATCGAGTTTGGCGGTGACAGGTGCAACAAGATCGTGACGACTGACCGCAAGAATCGCCAGAGCTGCTGCTGGTTCAGGAAGCCCTTGGCGTCAGCGTCGAAGTAGTGGAACGCAGACCCGAGCTTGTCACTCTTCGACCCCCACGTGAACAGACTGAACCCCGCAGCGATCTCGAACGCGTCCACCCGCAGCACCTTCTCCGGGAGAAAGCAGCGGAAGATGTCAATCATGCCGTCCAGAAAGTCGCTGTCTTTGCTCAGGTGCGGGACGTTCGTCATGCTCAGCAGCTCCTCGATCGCTTCCAGGAACGTCTCTTCCTCCAGCAGCCCGTCGCCCGTGTGCTGCACGAATGTTTCGTACATCGACTTTGGGTGGATTTTGGTGAACGCCGACTGCGTCAGAAGATTGAACAGCTTCGTTGCTTGGTCTTCGCCGATGGTAAGGATGCCGCCATCCACACTCGAGAAGCGGAAGCTGAGCGCGGCTTGGTCGAGGCTCGCGGTGGTGCCAGCCGTCGTCGCCTGCGACTCGCCTCCAGACTCCACCCCCGACGCACCATCTTCTTGAGAACTTGTTGCGTAAGGCTCACCCGTCCAACGTCGAGGCGATGATGCGTTCGTCATGTCGCTCTTCGTTGGCGACGTCAGGCGCTTTGTCGTCGGCCACTTCTGCTGGTCCACGAACTTGAGCCACGGACACATCTTCGACGCGTTCGTTTCGATCCACGGCCAGACCTGCTCCTCAAACACCGACGTGCCGTCTTTCCCAAGCGAGTAGAACGCGAACATACGTGCGACCACCTCGCTCACCGATGTCGTCACGATCGTCGACGTGGACTGCAGCTGGTCTGGTGTCGCGGACTCCAAGTCGAACACGGACGTGACCGACAACAGCAGACACGCGAGCGCCGTCTTCAGCACCGAGAGCGAGATTGGGTCGTCCATCGGCACGCCGCAGCCGAAGAGGCTCAGCTTGATCGCTCCGTGCAGCTTCTCTTTCGCAGATCCCTGTATCAGCGGCAAGCATCCAATGCCGAGCTGCCCATCGTAGCGCACCACACACCACACACACAGGTGAGAGGAGCTCTTCAGCACGACAAGCCGAGCCGCCAGCTCCCGCGCGCGGTCAGAAGAACGCACCAGATACAAATCCACGCGGTTCGCGGCCTCGAACGACCTGTAGATGCGCTCGAGCGTCTCCTCCAGCGGACGGAACGCCTCGCCGCTGCGCAGCGCCGGCAGAATGCGCACCATCTCGATGAACTCGTCCTTCTCCACGGCCGCGCCGCCGCTCGCGTTCTCCTCGATCGTCTTCAGCAGCGTCTCCACCGTGCACGCCGACACTGCTCGTAAGCCACAAGCAGCAACAAGCAGCGCGAGACGTGAGCTCCCCTGCCGCACATCCGCATCCCCAGCCACAGCCACAGCCACAGCAGCGACAGTAGCAACGCACACTTGGACGCCACGAGCGCGTTGCGCACCGCGAGCGCGCGCTTGGACTGGATCGCCAGCGAGTAGTTGGGCGTCACGTACGGTAGCTCCATCACCAAGTCCGCGTCCGCCGCCGTGGGTGACGACGGCAGCGACGACGGCTCGTCCGTGCTGTAGTTGCTCTGCAGCGGGATCGCGAAGTCGATGCGCTTGCCCGCCATCCTTCTCTGCTTCTCTGCGTGCGGTTGTCACTCAGTCTCTCTCTTTCTCGCTCGCTCTGGTGCTGTTGCGCTCACCGCTCACTCGGGTACTAGATGTGCACTCGGCGGCTGCTGCTGGTGGTCGGTTGCGAGCTGCTGCTGCTGCGCGTCGGTCGGAGTTTGCGTCTGTGGCGTCCGTCAGCCCGGGAACTCCGCTCTCTCGCGCTCGCACACACAGTCGATCTCTCTCTCTCTCTCTACCTGCGCAGACGCACCTGCGCTTCTCGCCTTCCTTCTCGCTGCCGTCGCCGCCTCCGCCGACGTCTCTGCCGCTCTTTTCGGGAAATGGCTTGCCAGGTTTCACAAAAATCTTGAAAAGATTCGGACTTAGACGGAGACACAGTCCTCCGTATGCGATCTTGCAGAGGTTCGACATATTCACTTGCATAAGGGAAAAAGCTGTCGAATCAAGCAGAGTGATGATCCCTACTTCAACACCGCACAAGCACGCACACTCAACGAACGATGGCTCACGCACCACCACCACCACCACCACCACATCGTCGCCACCGGCAGCAACGACGCCTGCTGCTCCCACTCGCCGCCGTCGCGCTGGCCGCAGCCGCCGTCGGCGTGCACGCGCAGCTCGGCGTGCCGTCCGGCAACCTCTGCTCCGCGCTCAACAACTGCAACGGCCACGGACGCTGCGTCTCGGCGACCAAGACGTGCATCTGCTTCGAGGGCTTCGGCGCCGACTCGGACGTCGCGAACTACAAGTCGCCCGACTGCTCCCTGCGTGCGCCTTCCGCCCTCCCTCCTTCCTTTTGCGGATGTGCGCAGGGCGTTGGGCTGCCACTGAGTCGCATCCCCTTGCGTGTAGGCGTGTGTCCCTCCGGACCGTCGTGGAGCGGGATCCCCACCGCCGCGGACACGGCACACCGGCGCGCCGAGTGCTCTGGCGCTGGGTTCTGCGACCGGGCGAGCGGCCAGTGCCGCTGCCTCGCCGGCTACGACGGCGCCGCCTGCCAGCGATGTACGAGCTGCTGGCTACACATAAGCGCGGCGTCTGGCGCTGCGGCTCACTGGGAGATCGAGTGCAGACGGATGCCCGAACGGCTGCTCTGGCCACGGACAGTGCTTGAGTATGCAGGCGCTGGCGGAGCAGACGACCGCGGTGCCGCTGTCGGCGGCGACCACCTACGGTGGCGCAGAGGTGCTCTCGGATGCGGGGCTGCCGCACACCTGGTCGCTCGACTCTTGGAGCTGATGCGGTTCCTTGCGTGTGGATCGCGCGAAGGCGACGACGACCTGGGACCAGAACCGCATCTTCGGCTGCGTGTGCGACTCGTCTTGGAGCGTGGGGCTCGCGGCGGGGCAGCGACAGAGCTCGCAGTGGTTCGGCGCCGACTGCTCGCAGAGTACGTCGGTGCTCCACGCAGCTGCAGGTTGGACGCAAGCTGCAGACTGACGTTCTCTCTGACTGTGTCCGAAGTGCACTGTCCGTCCGGAGACGACCCGATGACTGCGGCGGATGAGACCGACTGCAGCGGCCAACTCGCGGCAGGAGGCATCGGCACGGGGGCGGCGGGCAACAAGTGCCACGTCGACTGCGCGAACCGCGGCAAGTGCGACTACTCCACCGGCACGTGCGCGTGCTTCAGCGGCTTCTACGGCTCCAATTGCGCGAGCCTCTCGCCGGTCACGTAGAAAGCTGCCTGGCAGCAGTTCGCAGAGCGCGGTGTTCCGCACCGACACGGAGGTCTGTGGCACGAGGTGAGAGGGCACTGGAGGCGGCGCGCGCTCGCGTGCGGCGTCGATGAAGATCGCGGCTTTATTTGAGGCAGCATCGCCACCAGACACCGCGCGAACTCGCGGTGCGCATCTCCAGCGCATCGTGTCGCGGGCTCACGACTGCTCCGCGGCGCGCGCACTCGCGTACTTCTCGAACGGCGTCTGCTGGCTCCCGGCCCTGCGCCGTTGCGCCACAGTAGCAGGCAGAAGTCAGCAGACAGCTCGCCTGGAAGCGTCGCCACCTCAGATCGCGAGACGCACCAGAAGGTCGCCGCAGCCATCCCGGAGGCGGCGACGACGCTCGTGACGGCGCCCACGCGCGCGTTCTTCTTCAGGATGCCGGGCACGATGCCGACGAGCAGGCCGCCCACGCCGGCGTTCCACTGGTCATCCTTCTGGCGGATGCTGAACTGCAGAGCGCCACCGCGTCAGCTCCGTCCCCCCTCCCGTCCTTCACCACCGCTCTCACTCGCTCGTACCGAAGCGTACTCGCCCGCCGAGAAGAGCGCGCCGACCGACGCGAACACGAGCTGTCGTAACGAGCGCAGCAGCAGACGGTGAGCCGCGCACCCCGACGCACTCCGTCCGCTCGAGGGATGGAGGGATCACAGTACCGAGCGGACGCCGAGGTGCTTGATCTGCGTGGCGAACTTGGGCAGCTTGTCCCCTGCCCACACGCAGCGAGAGCGTCAGCGCAGCTCCCGTCGCGGCACGCGCAAACGCCGCAGCGCACGCACCGAGCTTGGGGATCGACCAGACGGACTCGACGGAGCCGACGGCGGCGCCGAAGAAGGCGCCAGTAGCCTGCGGGCAGCGTGGGTGAGCGGTGTGCGCAAGCGTGCATGTGCACAGACACACGCCCTCGACCGCTGCACGCAGAGACGCACCGTGGAGAGCACGATCTTCTCGGTTCCCGTCGGTCCCTGCATGCTGGTCGAGCGAGATGCGAGGTTTGGTTCCGCTGGTGCTTTACGACGCGATGGAGTTGAGCGGCTCTGGGAGGGCGCCCGCTAAAGTACGACGCTCATCGTCAAAAGGATTCGAAATGTGACTTGCAGAGCGTGTGGGAGTGTTTGGAGGTGGTGTGTTTATGGGGTCGAGTCGTCAAGAAGCCATCTTTGTGCTTGGGGCAAAACGGCAGCGTGTGAAGCTTTGCTGATGCGTCGTGATTGCTAGTTGAAAACTACTCCAAACCTCGTGAGAAGGCCACTGGCCGGCTCCAATTTCTGCTTTACACTCCCGTTCTTGGGAGGAACCATTGCTCTTTGCTCTTCGCACCAAAAGCTCAGTTGTAGTCGGGTTGTTCTTGCTGTTCAGCTCACAAGCGCACACACGCTTGCATGTCGTGCTGCCGATGCCATGTTCGAAAAGTTCGGAGCGAGGCAAGAGACTCACTAGCTCGATCGTTATGACAAAAGCGGCAATCGTTTGACGCTCTTGTTCGCGAAACAAGTGCATTCACCTCGTGTTAGCAAGACCCGAGGAAAAGCGGACGTTTGGAGTTCAGAGTGCTCAGAAGTCTTGCACATCGAGAAAGGTAGCAGCCAAGGCTTTCGGATGAGCCGGCGTGTCTGCTTTTGCCTCCGAACTCAAAGAGTGAGTCCGAGTGTAATAAGAACTGCGTGAGCACGAGCGTATCCCGTTTGCGGAAGGTGTAATGAGCTGCTCGAGTCGGCATGTGCTGCTGAACACTCATGCCACGGTGTCGCTTAGGAAGGCAGACAGCGTTCTCCTGCAGACGACGTCCTGTTCAAAAGGTGTCATCGCGTCGATGACCGAGTTGCTGTTCCACAACGAACAGTGTGATTACCTCGCTTTTGTCGCTAAGTGAGCATGCACTAGCATACTTTGAGCAAGTCTGTTTTCGTTTATCTTGATTTGAGTATTCAGGTTGCATACTCGATAGCGATAAATATAAGGGATAAGCCCATTTTGATTTGGTCAAAGTATGCATTCTAGTGTCGGCCGGAACCACCAGTTTTGATGGTCCCCTCCTGCTGAGCACTGTCAGTATCAAAGTCGACGAGCAAGCAGCAGGAGAAGCGCATGGCGCCTCGACGTGCGTCGTGTCTTGAGCGCGCTTGTTGAGTCTTGCATGTGCGCGCGCGAGCTCTATTTGTTGTGCCACCGTGTGCTTTTGTCTGTACGAGCTGTTTGCACGTTCGTGTGTGTATGCGTGGATGCGACTGGCTTGTGACCTCATTCACGGCCTCGGCGCTCGTCCGTGGCGCTGGGGCCGAGGAAGCGAGCCGATAGAAAGCATGGGGGTTGAGGGATCCCTTCGGACGTCTTGTGAAGAAGGGGTTTTCACAACCCTCTCCATACCAACCTTCGTAGTACAAGAGCTTGAGCAGTACCCTGAGAGGCTGGTGTTGTAGAGAGCACGGCTTGCGTGGCAGCGTGAGTGCTCAAGTACAAGTTGTCAAGCGAATCGCGAGCAATGGAGTCGCGCGCATTTCGATTGTCGCTTGTGTGCCTGCGACTTTGAAGTCGGGTGTGCGAACGCCTCGGCGTCGATCGTCTATGCAGCGTTCTCCTGGCTCGTGTCGACACGCGCTGCGCTGGTCCTCTCTCTATGGAGTCTTTGGCAAGCGAGCGAGAAGAGCGCTAGAAAAATGTCTTGCAGTCTCGCCTTCGCGCTCGCTGGCTATCGCATTTGCGTGTGGGAATGCCGCGTAACACTCGATCGACGACATGTGCGACCGGCTCGGAGGTGGTGGCTGCTGCGCTGCGCTATTGGCGAGCATGCTCTCAGCGCTCTCAGGCGAGCGGTAGTGTGATCGATGGGGCTCGTGAGTGAGAAAAACCGAGAGCGCACATCTTTTCATCTCGACAAAGCATGAGAAGAGATCGCTCGCGTGCCACCAGGGAGCCCGGCGCCACCGCCGCCGCTGCGTGCGCACGGCTACCTGGTGCGCGCGCGCGCGAGCGGTTCTTCGACAACCGGCTATTGCCCCGCGCGTCGGCATCTCGGGCATCTCGGGCATCTCGGGGATCTCGGGGATCTCGGGGATCTGGCCATTTCGAGGTCAATGGACAGCGGCGGCGGCAGGGCTTTGCAGCACGAAAGGATGCGAGCGTCGTGATTGCAGGAAAAGATCGGAGGAGGAGGTCACTCTTCTGCCAGACTAAGAAGAGTGACTGCGGAACACACAACTTCGTTGACGAAACCGCCGGATACTGGAATCAAGTCAGTCGACCCGACGAAACCTGAAATATGAGGAATACCGCGTATCCCAGGCGCCTCTCGCATACTGTGAGCAAGTGAGGATCTATTTTGTGAGAAATGCCCGTCTTTTTCGTGATTTTTGAGCATATCCACCCGAACTGTGCTTTTTGGCCTTTTCGACGCAAGTACGATTTTCGAGAAACTCGAGCTAGATCGCGACGGCTCGACCCGCGTGTTCGCTCGTGCGTGTTGCTGCTGTCCGACGGGTTGTTGCGTGCGTGGAGGTGGCGGAGTCGGAGTCGGCGTCGGCGGCGTCGACGGTGAGGCTGTCGTCGTCGCCGCGCGAGCTGCGCTGCTCGTCGGGGCGCTGGCGATCGAGTCATTCCTTGCGCACGGCGCGGATTCTCCGCCCCAAACACACAAAACGTATATCCGAGATCCAGCTCGAGCCTGTTCACGGCAGCTTCCACCTACTCGCGCTCGCAGCCTCGCTCGCTCGCATCGGCAATGCGACGTCTCCGTTCAAAGTTCATCCTAAGAAGAAGGAACCAGGCAGCCTTGTCAACGCCGTCGACGACGACGAGCATCAAAAGCTGGTTTATCAGCTCGCGCCGCCACACACGTGCAATCTGACTGAATCCAATTCACTTGGCGATGCATCTGCGAGAACACTTTCAAGCGAGCGAGCGAGCGAGTGAGCGAGGAGAATGGAGGCAGAGGGCTTATGGTGAGCCAAGAAGCGGCAGCAAATGCCAAGTTGGTCCAATGCAAACTCGGCAAAGTACGAATGCGTCCAGAGCTCGGAGCTTTTCCCTGAAATTCGAGCTTTTTCGGAAATCGTTGAATTTGACAAAACGCGCGTTTGGGGGAGCATGTTTCTGCCCCTGCTTGGAAAGCTGCTGGCGGCGACGCTGTCCCTCTAACAGATTCATTGACTCGCAAGCGAGGATATGTGCACAAGAGCAGTTACCACATAAGCGAGAGAGCAGCGACACACAGACAGCAGCGTGCCAAAATGTCATCGCAGTCAGCGGCGCGACCGCTGTGAAATCTGCCTTGTGCAGATTTCGGCTCGATATTTGTGAACACATCGTGGGTGCTATTTGGAGTCTGCGTTTGTCGCGGCATACAAAGCCTCATATGACCATACAAACACCGAGTGAACCGAACACGTTTTTGCCCAAAAGTGGGAGAATGCGCAGAGCCGGGCCATATCTCTGTGGCTTCTCGACCTCGCTTAGTTACGAAAAGCGGGTGGTGGCGGAGCTCGCAGTGTCCCGAGCTCGCTCGCACTCGAGGGCTTTGCCCTGTGGGGCAACGACTGTACCGCCTGCACGAGCCGCACTAGACTGTCCTCACAAGGAAGCGGTGGCTGTTTGCAAGGTACTTTTGCCACCGTCACCACCAACCAGTGTCATCCAGGTGCAGACTTTGCCCAGCCCAAAAAGTGGCAGCCACCGCCTTGTCTGCAAAGCAGACGGTGCGATTCCGTCGTGTGGTGCACACCACCAAACGCGACCCCGATAAATGCCAAGAGGACTCACTTTGCGATTTCGACCCGCACCGACAAGCCTGCTGCTGCACCACCGCCACCACCACCACCAGCGCTGCCTCCTCCGAAACATGACGAATCTGAGCCCCACGACCGCCGCCGCCGCGCTCGCGTCGCCGTGGACCAAGGACCACACGTACATCATCGAGACCACGCGCCGCGCGCACGCTAGCTGCAAGTCGTGCGCCGCCAAGATCGAGCTCGGGCGCCTGCGCGTCGGCGTCGTCTTCCAGCACATGAACGGCTTCGTCTGCATCAACTGGCACCACCTCGAGTGCTACCCGACCGTGCGCGCCATTCCACTCCCGAACCTTGAGGGTTTCTCCGAGCTCGACGCGGCGCACCAGCAGCTCGTCAAGAGCTACATGCTCAGCGGCGGCGGCGTCGTGAGCAGCCCCGTGACGGTGCCCGGCGCGACCGCGGTCGCGGTCGGCGTCGCTGTCGTCGGCGCCGCCTCCAGTCCGCACTTCCTCCCCGAGGCAAGAACGTGTTCCGCGTAGACGCGACACGGCGGAGATCACCCAGCGTCGTCCCCCCAGCGTCGGCGGACTCCAGCACATCGTCGTCATCATCGTCATGCGAGCTCTCGAGCCGACAGCGTCCGCGCGGACGAAGGTAGTCTGCCTGCTGGCTCAAGCGCGCGCACCCGTGATCCGCCGTCCGCGGCATCCCAGACACTAGCTCCCCACTATAGTATTCCGGCGGCGACCAGCGTCCGCCGCTCCCGCTCTCTGCAGCGCTTCGAAGTCGTGCGTGCCCACCAGCGAGCGCAGCACCGTCGACGCGCTCTCCCTTATTTAATGCAATCGAGCGCTCCCACACACTGTCCTTGTCACGCCGCTTGACGTGCCGCTGCTCCATGGCACCATCCGCCAGGACGCAAGAAGGGTCCCTCTCGTGTGGATATGCGGTCCTCGTCACCAGGTTTGATCACCTTGAAGGTGCGTCCTCCGACTCCCGAGACTTTGATGCGCACGCACGTGCTGCAAGCGATCTTCCTGCTTGGACTCGACTCGGCAGACGAGCTCGCCACGCACGCAGCACACACACATCCGAGTTGACGGAGGACTCGAGCGTGACCCGAGTCCTCGCTTCGCGGTGGCGCGCTCTCCAGGAGCGGGAATCTGCCCACGCGGATTCCTCCGGGCAGACGAGTACTGTTCCCACCACTGTCAACTCGAGCGCGCTGATGTTGCAATTCAGTGCGTGTTGGAGAGAGCGAGCGAGCGGGCGGATGAACTTCTCGATGCAAGAGCGCGTGTCGGCAAAGCGTCTCTCTCGAGAGACGATCAGAGCCATTGCGGGCGTCGAGTTCACCACGCGAGTGTGCGCACTCCGCTGAGCTCCGGCCACATCCGAAGGCCCTCCCTTCCTCCCTTTCGGCCCCTTGCATGGATCCTTCATGCCGCTCTTCGCTCCCACCTCGCCTCTGCGCGCAGCAGCAGCGCAGCGGCGTCCTTCAAGTTGCCCGCCTTCCTGCCCGCGCGCCAAACGGCGCCAAACGACGCGGGCAACACCATGAGCTGAAGGAGGACGACTTCGCCTTTCGAGGCAGTCGGCCCGACCGACCAGGTGGGGTTCTCGAGGGCTCGCAGCAGATCTCCTGAGCTTGTTGCTCAAAGCTTCTTCTCGACTCGGGTCGTTGTCGCCAATGCAGTTTATACTATTTTGGTGGGGGAAGGGGTACCGATGGGGGAAGGGGTGCCGGAAAACCTTGCTTTCGTCGCGTCGCATTGCTTCCTTCCCTCGTAAACATCACTACCACGTATCCCAGTCCCAGATATCAAACCCGACTAGAAGCAGCAGCACACTAGAAGCAGCATGGACCGCGACTCGTTCGTCGGCATGGACGTCGACGGCGGCGGTGGCGGCGGCGGCGGCGCGCGCGGCGCCCACGAGGAAAAGTTCCGCGTCTACAACGACGCGCTGCTGCACGCAGCCGCTTGCCAGGAGACCTCCTGCCAGGCGCACAGCGGTCGCTGCCACAAGGTGAAGGCGAGCATCGACCACTTCGTGCGCTGCTACGGCCCGCGGCGCCGCTCGTCGCCCATCGAGAGGTGCGCAGTGCTGCCTTCAAGCCGCTGCTGCTGCTCCTCTGCACGTTTGCAATCAGACGCCAGCGCATCTGACGGCGGACGCCACCTGGACGCGGCAGCTGCGACTCGTGCTCCAAGATCTGGGGGCTGCTCTGCTTCCACGCCAAGACGTGCGCGACGCCCTTCGGCGCGCACTGCGTCGTCTCGCAGTGCGACTACCTGCGCGAGAAGATCGCGCAGAAGCGCGAGCGCGACCAGGCGGAGCTGCGCCAGGCGCGCGAGCGGCTACAGACCAAGCAGCTCGACGAGTGGCCCGTGGAGCGCCGCATCGCGCAGGTCGAGGCCGACCGCCAGCACGTGCTGCAGCTCATCGCGGAGATCCAGGCAGACCGCGCGCGCCGGCAGTAGCCCGCGCGCCGCTCGGTCGCAACGAACGAGAACCGTCGGGAGGGGAGCGAGGGAGGGCGACGACGACGACGGCGGCGCCGGTTCGTGCACCTTGTAGCATGTGGCGCTGGTGCGGACGCGAGCGCTGACGTCGGCGCCGCTTCTACTGCGATCTTGTATGGAGCAGACACAGTGGTGGTGACGCGCGCGCGTCGGACTCGGAGCGCTGGATGTGACTCTATATAACTATCTATCCGTCCGCCGTGTGGCCCGCCGCCGCGGCTCCTGCGTGCAGCTAGAGGCATGAGCGCAAGTCGTCGACTACTGCGATCGAAGCAGCTGCAGCGACCATGTGCTGATCCTGTAGCGTGCGTCTCGCCAAGCGTGTAGCCATGTCACCTGCGATCTGTAGCCATCCGGTCCTGTAGTCCAGATCTTGATGTCCGTGAGCATCACCTTGTCGATCTCCGGAGGCCTCTAAGATCTCCGGAGACCTCTAAGATCTCCGGAGACCTCTAAGACCTCTAAGATCTCCGGAGACCTCGGGTGACCTCAGGAGACCTCCGGAGACCTCGGGTGACCTCGGGTGATCTCGAGTGACCTCCGAGTCCACTCCGGTACAGATGGCGAAGAGTCGAGAGTGCGAAACGACGCACGCGGAGGATCAGGAGCAGGAGGAGCCCATGGCCGCCGCGTTCGGCGTCGGCAGCCGCGTCGACGGCCTCTACGATGGCAACCAGGACGACATGTGGTACCCCGGCCGCGTCCAGCGCGTCAACGAGGGCGAGCCGGCGACCTTCGAGGTGCTCTACGACGACGGCGAGGTCGAGGCGCGCGTGGCGCGGCAGTTCCTGCGGAGACACGTCGCCGGCACGCTCTGCGTCGGCACGCGCGTGCTCGGCCGCTACGCCGGCGGAGACGAGTGGTATCCCGGCAAGGTAGCCGAGGCGCTGGACAACGGCTGCTACACCCTCGAGTACGACGACACCGAGGTGGAGTCCGACGTCCCGCTCGAGTTCATCCGAGAGATCGATGACCTCGCTCTCGAGCCAACTGAGGGAGACGACAAGGAGAAAGCAGCACGAGCCGAGTCTCCGGCGCGAGAGCAGCGAACGCTGGAAGCAGAGGAGAACACCAAAAGCACCGACGCTGGTGCAGGCAACGAGGGCGTCGACGACCCTCTCGACGAAAGACTGGAGCCAGCAGCCTCGTCTACCCGGAGCTCGCTTGAGGCACTTCGAGACTGCGAGCGCGGCGACGGTAGCGACTCGGAACACCAGAGGCAGTCTCCGTTCCCTGCGTTCGCGCCGTCCCAGGGTGAGCTGGAGCGCCCGCGGTTCCAGCCCAAGCCCAAGCCCGCAGACGCACAGGCGACGCCACAGCAGATGCAGATGCAGAGCAGCAGCGCACTATCTGAGACGGACGAGTACGCGAGAATCGTCGAGTCGATCGAGCTGCTCGAGCGGCGGCTCGGCGACGCGGCGTCGATCAAGGCGGTGCTCTCGGCGCTCGTGAAGCAGATGCGCGCGTTCCCGCAGGTGACTGCCGACCTCGTGCACGAGCACGGCGGCGAGAAGCTCGTCATCGCGGTGCTCAAGTTCCACGACGCGCACGCCGTGATCCAGTGCTACTGTTTCGTGCTGCTGCGGCGCCTCTGCTTCCTCTGCGCCAAGAGTACGCACTACTTCCTGCGCAACGGGATCGTCGACTTGGTCGCCGCCGCGATGCGCAAGTTCGCGGAGGACGCGATTCTGCAGGCGTCCGCGTGCGGCGCGCTCGCAGTCTTCACGCGCGTTCACGCCGGGCTGAACCTCCTGCTGCAGCACCGCGTCGCGGAGCTCGTGCTCGCGACGATCGTGTTCCACAAGACGTACAGCATCCACACGCGGCAGGTGCACTACTACGCGTGCGAAGGTACCGACCGCGTTCGACGAGGCAGCGACGCTCTGTCAGCCTTGCGACGCAGGACTCTTCTCTGACGTGTGTACCCTCTCTTGCGTTGCTACCGCTGGCAGTGCTGCTGGAGCTGTGTGAGCTTGGGGACCGTGCGACGCTGGACGTGTTGTGCAGCGACCAGATCGACGCGGGGCTGAGCGACATCTCGCCGGTCTCGCTCTTCATCTTCCTGCTACGCCAAGGACTCTCGTTCGACGACAAGAAGGCGAGCTGCGCGGTCGGGACGCTGCTCATGTGGTACGTGCTCGCGGCGGCGACAACGGAGCGGTGTTGTGTGACGTGT